>JAULJZ010153166.1:0-29500 GCA_032270985.1 Heliamphora pulchella
AGTGTTATGTACATATTTTATGTATTTTTCTATACTTGATTTTGGATGTTCTCTCTTCACCCTAATTTTCTTTATTTATATGCATTTAAAAAATTATATTAAAGAACCAATGGTGATTAATAGAAGACAACCTTACGGTTGGGCGAACGGGGTGCCTAACACCTTCTCCGATTCGTACCTTAGCTCCCGAACCCTTTTTCTCTGGTTAACGTTTTCAAGATCAGTAGCCAATTTTGTTTTTTTTAGTTTTCTAAAAAACTAAGTGGCGATTTTATTTTCAACAAAAGGGATTTTCAAGATTTAGTTTTCAAGGTGTTTAAAATATTTTTTAAAACATCTCTGAATTCTCTCATTTTTAACCCCCAAATCCCAATGCCACAGTAGTTGGAGATTAGATCGACAAGAGGTATTCATCTAAATTAACTTTGGTTGCACAGGTTTATTTTTTATTATTTGACGTCAAAATTTTTATCTGGAGCCCGTTTCGGCGTTTGTCTATCCAGTTAATTTTTTACTGAAAATAGTTTTATAAAAAATAATGATCTTAGTAGTTTTGCCTCCAACAAATAGGTGACTAGGAAATGATTATTTTTCACTGTGGGGTAGCTCCCTAGATTTCTGGTAGAACCGTTTATTTGGGCATCATTCTAAAAATAAAAAGCGGATAATAACTCAGATATCTATGCACTCACACTAGCTTTGCTAATGTTGTTGTTAAAATCATATTTCAGGTGACGCGTAAAAAAAATTAGCTGGAATTGATGCATCTTCTTCTTTTATTGCCTTATATTCGCTCTTATGTTGTACTCACGGACATGAATATTTTTAGCATGTACACTAGTAAGCTATGGGAAATTTTTGTAAGGGTTACTGGATCAGCTTCTATATAAATAATAAAATATGAATTTTCATACTTGTGAAGAAAAAAAAATGTAATGAGGCCTCGGGTGAGTTTTTAACTCACTCGCCGGTCACGAATGCCGCTCTTAGAAATGGGTTGTGACAGTTAAGTTAAGTTTAATCTGGTTAGGTGTTGGGATATCCTTATTATAGAAGTTATGGCCGTGGGGCTAGGTTGAGTTGTGATCAGGATGGTGATGCGGGTTGTGGAAGTGTGATTCGGTGGTTGGTAAATATAGTGGGTGTAAGCTCAAGAGATGAGCAATGACTATTTGGAGTGTGTTGTATCCATGTGAGTCAAGGGTGATTGTAGTTAGTTGCTCGTTATGTGTTGCGCTACTAGTAGTTTAGCAAGCAAGTACGATAGATTGTTTGAAACCCCTTAGAGGTTGTTGGTTGTGGTTAGATATGAGGTATGACCTTGGGCGCGTTGAGGATTATGTATGTCATGAGCCATACCATGTCTTGTGCAGTGATATGTCATGAGTCATGTGCCCCAAGATTGGGTATAAACGGGAGCATAGTGGATGGGAGCATGGTGGATGAGAGCGTAATAATCTCTGGCCTAAGGTGTGTTAAAAAGTCCGGGCTTAAACAGTGTTTGGGGAATGTCCCTTACCTCGAAGGGTGTTGTTGGTAGCCACAGTGATAACTTGTGGTTTTGAAGGTCAGGTTGATGACCTTTGTGTTCTCTTAGTGATATGGTGCTGAGTCATGTTTCTTGATCGAAGTCGAAAGTGTATGAGGAATGAGTGAGTGGATTAAAGATGTTGCTGACAGATTAGTTGTTGAGTAATGTGCGTGTACATATGATGAGATGTATGTCGGAGATGATTGTGATTTGATGAGCCATGGTTTGAAGTTATTTGGGAATTTTCATGAAAGAGGTTTGTGGCTTGATTTGTTGTTCTCATAATTGGGAGGCTATGTGTAATATGGGATGTTTGATAAGTGTGAGTGTGTGAGGTTAGTAGGGCCTGTGAGGGATGTTGTTAGTATAGTTGACTTGGTCGTCTTAGGACGACGTGTGGATGGGTGGAGATCCCTTAGGAGGATGATGGCGGTGGTCTGTATTTGGCTTGAGGTCTAAATGTGGTGGTGTTGTTTTACCATTAGGGGCGAGTGATGGGGTGGTGTCGTTTGGTCTAGAGTTAGTAGACGAGGTTAGTTTTGTTCATATTATGCATGGTTACTTTTATGTTCGGATAGCTACGTGTCAATAGTACTCGTGTAGTGACGTAAGGGATTGGTGTTTTCAACTAAACATTCTGTGTTTTCTGATAGGTGTACGGGAGCCACGAGTTCAAGATTGTGGCGTAGTTTCTGCTTATCCATTTGGTCGTTACCTACCTGTCGAGAATTGAGTGGATGTGATGTGACCCTATGAAGGGATTTCTTGGAGTGATGTGAGTATGTGTGGTGCTATGCCTTGATGATTAACCGATGAAGGTCTTGTAGACGCTTGCGACACCTTGATGGGATATAAAGGAATGAACAATAGTTAATATGCTTATGAAGAGATTTATGCTTGAGGATCTGGTATGAAGAGTGATTCACTTATTGTGACTGATGACCGATAACGTCTGCACGATGGTGTTAGATGTCTTTACGAAGACTAGCGGTTAACCTTTTCTTAAACCAAGTGTGTACTGGTGGCCCTAAGAGGTAGTGACATGGAGCGAGAGCCTAGAGCTGACTCGTGGTTTTTCTAGCAGGAGATGTTTATGGTTGACTAACCAGTGTGATTGTTCTTTCTTGGTAGAAATTAAACATTGGGATCATATAAGTGTGGGTCCATTTGCCCGAGGATCCTCAAAGAGCCCGTTTGTTTTACCTTGTGAATTCGAGTGTTTGGGTGACATTTTTGGAGATGTAGTTTGGTTTGTACAGGATGACAGTAGCTTTAGTTCTCGTTGAGTGAGGTCCCTAAGGGAGTTCAGTGATTTGGTTGTTTACAAAGTGAAATCCTCGAGTATTAGTTCTGTGGGCTTCCTACATGAAGGCAAATCGATCATTGGGTCGTTATCCTTGTGATTGAGAAATTATTTTTGGGGAACCGTGCTGGGTGCATAAGTTTGGAAGGACCGTAGATGGGTTCTATAGTGCAGTAGGTCTAGTGCTGAAATGGTGTGTCCTGAGTGTGACATGTCTGGAGGCTGTCTATGTTTGACCTTAGATTTAGAGGTGGGTAAGTTATTTGCCCTTGGCAACAAAGTGTAGAATAATAAGGTTCAGCATTGTACCGTGGGGTTTGGAAGGCCTGGGGTGATAGGTGAGAAACCGTGGGTTAAGATGTCTGCAATAGATACGTACTTGGGAGCGAGAGTGCGGAAGCATCTACATGATTGAAGAAGTCATTATTTGCTTAGGATGAAAGGTGAGAAACCGTGGGTTAAGATGTTGCTTGGACAGTGGGCTTAAGGCCGTGATATGGCCGTGATTTGCCTAATGAAAGTTAGGTCAGTAAGGCGCAACCTTTTGAAGTGAGGTATTGGCGCGATGGGAATGCTGGCGTTATATTCTCGTGTATGACTGATGATGAGTTTGTAGTCCTATGAGATGTGTAGTATGAGGTATAAGGATTGATGATGTTTGTATGCGTGCAAATAAGGCTTGAGAATTGAGAGCTTAGTGTAGCGGATGATCTGGGTATCATGATCAGGGTCGACAGCAGTTGTGTGACTACGATCGATCCAGCCTCAAGGTGAGATTTATAGGAGTACGTTGAGGTTGGATCATGGTTTTTGATTAATCATTTCTTTCTTAAGGAAAAGATACAGTTGTCTCGCGAACAGTTATGGTGTGCAGGCTGTTTCACCTTAGTGAGGTGTAACTGTTAGGATCGTTGGTTGGCTCTTGGTCTAGCTATTGTGGAAAAATGGAGGTCCCCGTGGATTAGTGTCCGTGATGTGACCTGTGAGTTTGTGCTTTAAGAAATGGATACTGCCAAAATCGGGTGATTGGAGGGCTGAGCTCCTCGTGGGCTTTCTGGGTGGAGTTTGTTTACTCTGCCGAGTGAATGTAAGTGTGTAGAGTTGTGCTCCCTTGGAAGATTGGGTTGGTAGACTAAAAATGTTTTTCCTTGTTAACAAGGAAGTTAGTGTCGAGGCATAAAATCCTTTTCTGTACTGATTAACTGAGAATTTCTAACCGTTGTGTGCAATTTGTTCTGGGTTTTGTAAGTATGGTTGTACCTCTAGCTCTCGACAGAGTGGGGTAATGTAGGTGTGGAAGATTACTAATTGTCAAGTTTTGGGCATTGTGGATTTAAGAGACCGATGGGTATGTGTATGGCGTCACGATGAGGAAAGTCATTCAGTTTGTATAGATATGTGTATAACTATGGAACTTTTGACTCATGTGGTGTGATTGATCCTAGTGACTTACGGAGTTCAGGTGGTAGTGTTAGTTTCAATGGTTGAAGGACTAGAGTGATATAGTGCGGGTTGTGATATAGTTTTCAGTTTGTGGTGGTTAGTTGGTTGAAAGGGGCATGGGCAATTTTGGGGGGTAATAATGTCCGAGTTTAGCAACGTGTGTTTGGGTTGGAGGAGTAATCCTCGGTATACATTGGATTACAGCAGTGAGTTAAACTGTAACTCGACGAAGTTAAGGGAATCTTAGCAGTGGTAAGACCTGTGACGCATAATGCTATGGATTGAGGATATCTACCTTCGCGAATGTGTATATTTTGTGTGATGAAAGTCATGGATAGATCGTCGGTTACCAATGTAGAAGTGAATGACTCCAAACCTAGCGTTGAATTTTGTTTTGTGCAATGACATAACCCGTTTTGATTCAAAGTATTTAAGCGTTGATTTTGGGTTGGAATTGATGTCATGTTGAACGATGATTAATGGATGATTCTAATATTTACAAGATATTATTGTTCAGATGTAAACCTGATGTCAATATGTCACTTTTGCGGACAAAGGCATGTTAACATTTTTACTACGATACGATGTTATGATATCCTGTTCTGGAAATCTTCAGGAAGATTTTTGTTGTTGACGCAGTTACTTTTGGTGTAGCCTTGGGTCATATCGTCTCAAAGGAACGATCAGGATCGCGGATCAAAAGAAATGCTATGCAGGCTGAATGATTAACGAATTATGTGGGCAGATATAAAGATTAGGGAGAAGTTTGATATGACGTGTAGCAAATTTCAGGGATTAAATTTTCCAAGGTGGGGAGGTTGTAGAGACGTGGTACATGTTTATTTATGATTAATTTCCCAAAATTGGTTTTGGAGGATAATTTTGGCATGTTATGTGCAGTTTGGGTGTGTAATGATCCGGTTCGAACCCTAGTTATAACAACCCAACTTGTAACGACCCGTGTAGCGATCCAGCCTAAATCCTAGTATTAGCAACGGCAAGCCGATAAGATCTTAGGTCACTAGAAGATCGAAAACCCTAACTCGACCCGAAAATTCTAATTCGATCCAAAAATCTTAAAGAGATTAAATACTCAGAGGCAAAACCCTAATACTCAGAGAAGACTCCTAGCATCCTAAATTAAGTAAATAATAGAAAATATTAGATTAAAAATCAAAATTTCTATAATTATAATAAAATGACCATTTTGCCCCGAGTACAGCAAAAAATTTTAAAAATTCAAAATTTGACACATGGACACCATAAATAAGGTATGTAGATACAATTAAATAATAATAAAAATTAAAAGCATGTCCTTGCATGGCCAACCACATTGGGATGTGTGCACAAAAAGTCACTTTTTGCCTTTTTAAACTCAAAAATGAGAAACAATTGTACAAATCAAGCATTATTATGACCCAAGACTTTTTATACAAATAATATGCATACTAATATAATATTATAGACCAACAAAGGCAAACAAATCATTATTAGAGTTCTTACACACTTAAATAAGTCAAAAAGTCACATCTAGTCAAAGTAGCTTAATTGCCTACATTTAAACAATTAATTGTTGTCAATATTTTCATAAATTATAATAATAATAATAACACTAAAATAATTTATTTTAGTAAGCTAGAAGATCAAAAAATTATATCAAATGAATTTTAAAAATACTTTCTTGAACAATGTAGTGCTTAAATACTAACCAACCAAACAGCCCCTTGGCTGAAATCCCACCTGATGTTCTGAAAATTTCAGATTTCAAATCTCGTAAAAAGGGCCTCCACCTCCCATGAAACCAATTAGAATTAAGAAAAATTCAAAATTGTTTTACACTTAATAATTAATCCTACCACTTAAAAATTCTATAAATAAGACTCACCTTCCACCAATATCTTCTCCTTCATTCCGTCAAGTAGAGAGAATTGTGAGAGCTCCAAAAATTATGAAAATCTAAGTGTAGGAAGAAAGAAGAAGAAAAAAAAAACAAGAGAGAGGGTCTTTGGAGACCATGAAAACACGAAAGCCAAGTTCTCTAACCATCCTCCACTCTTAAGTTGTCAAATAAGGAAAGTAAAATCTCTGAACTCTTTTTTCAATATCAACCTAAAACTACTCTCAACTCATCTCTTAAAACACAACCAAGAACAAGAATAAAAAATGGGTAAAAAGGCGTCTTGAAAAATGAATAGGGGCTGTTCATATAAGATCTAGTGTTGTATGTGTTTGCATGCAATTATTTTTGAGTTTAATGGCTTGAATAGGCTCTGAAACTCTGGTATGTATGAATACATTATATGCATGCAAAGAAAATATATTAAATTTAAACATATCATGAGCTAAGTTACCAAAACCCTAAATAACCTAATTTTCTAGATATATTAACTTTTTGCCACGAACTTTAAACTACCATAACTAATTGTAGAAAAATGATCTAAATGCGATTTTTATGTCCAGACTTATAATTATCAGTGCTCTTTCATGCAAAATTAGTTTGAAGTGATTTTGTTGGGTAAAACTTTAGATACACCATTTTTATTAAAAAATATCAGATTCTAACCACTCTATAATGCAGACATAAAAATCCTAGGTTAGAGTGAGAACCGAGCTTAGGTCAAAACATAAAACATGTAGATAACATGTTACTTTCCACCAAATATGAGCCAAAAATATGAAATCTTGATAGGTCGAAACCCTTCCCAAAGTCACTGTTGTGAATCAGTGACTGACAGAGCTCTCTGTCACATATTTTTGTAGGACCAAAAACCTATGTTTTTAATATCCAAGTCCAAAAGTTGTTTTCATGAGAAATGTATCTAACATATTAAACTAGATGCTGACCAAAAATCAGCCCAAAATACCCTCGGATGGTCCCCCAAAAGTCTTTTACCTTCTCTGTTGAAAACTAGTTCTACAGAACCTCTTTATGCTGACTAAACCCGCTTTATAAAATGGCCAAAATCATCAATTTGTTCCAAACAACTAGCCTTAGCACAAAACATGAAACTTGTAGGGGACACCTTAAACTAAAACATTCCCAAAAAGCATACCCATAGCCTTTGTTTTGATACCCCAAAACTAAGGCCAATTGAGGCCCAAATTATGTACTTTTCTCTGTAAAGTGCTGAATGATTTTTCCTTAATTAAAATAAATGATCCATTTTCTCTAAGATCTGACCTTAGTGTTAAACATGAAAGTTATAGAAAATATTTTTATCTAATTGGTATCCAAAAATTAAAAATCAACTCTATGCCTAGGTGCCTCAAAACACTATTGAAAATTTAAATTTGGCTAAGTGTATGAGTGGCATGTCACATTGTGGGACTTGAAGATATGGACTTTAATTGAATTATGTGAGTGATTGCTGTACAAAACTGACAAATTGATGAATAGAAACCATGCCAATAGATTGAATCCATGTTACATAAATTACAGCTTGTACCTCATATACTTGTACTCTATACTTTAGTGAGTTGTACCTTATGCTTTAAAGACTTGTACTTTATGCTATATTGGTTTGTATGTCATGCTATGTTTAGTTGCATACCATGCTATTGTTAAGTTGTACTTCAAGATACGAGTTGTTGTATCATAAGCATCATTGCATTGTACTTGGGGCATCTTGTGGGTTGCTTCATGTATATTGGTTTTAGTTATTTTGTACCTCAGTCCTATTTGTTGAGTATATGTCCCTTTGGCTTTCGTCACTCTTTGTGTTATGGTTATATTATAGAAGTGGTGTTGATTGACACTCTACATAGTGTATAGCACTCAACCCTCCAAGAAAAAAAGAAGCAAAAAGTCAAGTGCGATGTAGGTGCGACACTGTGTACGAGTGCCGCGACCTAGGGTTTTTGCAATGGAACACATGCAATTTCCGGCGTCTTCTACTTCTACAAAATTTGAGCGTATAACTAGGGACACTAGCATAGATAGCAAGTTAGATAATGTCGTTTCACTCATGGGTGTATCTCCAAAGGGGAGCAACACAGCAACAGTGGAGCTGTCTCCCGATTTGGCTGAAGATGGTGCTCTGCTCTATGATAGCCCCGTTCAGGTCGAGCAACTTGGTCATTTTGAGAGGGTTACAGAGGAGGCGCCTAATCGTGCAAAGAACGGTCTTAGCCCTCTTAGTAGTGGATGTATTGCAAACATCGAAGCTAGCTTTGGATGCTTTAATGGAGATCACACAGCTATGGTTATATTGGCTTCTGTCGTGATTCAGGGTATCTCCTATACCACTAGGGGAGCTGAGAGGCATGTTAGGGAGGGCTCTTTAGGGGATTTCCACACTCGAGACCCTCACCTTAAATCTGTTATGTCCAGAGGCAGGGGAGGCGGGCGGCTCCCGTTTAGGGGCGGCGCTCGATTTCGTCGACGTGAACATTTGATTAGAACCCCTCAGGAGGTTATGCCTGAGACTGGGCATGCAAGGCCTTGGGCTCCTATGGCTGCCCAGTCCAGATCGACAGAGGTGACGATGGACTGTGAGACATCTAAAGTCGTAGGCAAGGTGTTTGATAATTTACCCCAATCGAAATCTTGGGCCTCCTTGCTTATAAACTGCAGTTTTTCCAGCTCTAATTTAGAATTAGTGGAATCAAAGGACCCAAACCACCCTGAGGTTATTGAGATTGCTGGTGATTTGGTCAACGACAAGTCCTGAGAACCCTGCCTAGTGGGCTATTTCTTGGATATAGACCTTGCTTTTGGTTTAGTTAGAGCTTTGGCTAGGGTGTTGTGGGGGCAAGAGGGTTTGGTTAATATTTATGGTACTGACAACGGTTTCTACATTTTTAAATTCTATAGTATAGAAGCAATGGTGAAGATCTTAGATAAGGGGCATTGGCATTTCGCAGGTAGGCTCTTGGTTTTGCGTCGCTGGAAAAAGAGGTTCAAGCTCGCTAAAGAGGCTTTCTCTAAAATTCCTATTTGGGTAAAATTCCATCAGTTACCCTTAGAATTCTGGAATTCTGTTTGTCTGAGTAGAATAGCTAGTGCCGTTGGTATTCCTCTCTATCTGGATAAGGTCACGGATATGAAGCAGCGCATCTCATATGCACGGGTTTGTGTTGAAGTCGACGCGACGAAGTCTTTGTCGCATTCTATTTTGGTTCAATGTGAAGGGGATACTGTGGAAGTCAATGTTGAGTACCAAGATCTTCCCTTGGTTTGTTCTCATTGTAAAGCTTTTGGTCATGATATTAGTCGATGCCAGAACAAGCCTGTGGAGTGTCACAATGAATGGACTCGAGTCGGTCACGGAAAGGAGGGCGCCAGAGCGACTAGTAGGTCTGGTAGCCCATCTTTGCCTCCCTCTTGGGTTTCCCCTTCTTGTGTAGTTACATTGAACACGAGGAAGGTATGCAAGCCAAAAGATGATATAACTGGTGGGGGCAATTCCAAGGTTAAGTTGAAGGAGGATAATACAGAGGTGGCTAGGCCCGAGGCTCGCGACCGTAATGAAGTTCAAGAAATTGTGGTAACTGGAGATCAAGTGATGCAGATTAACACTGACATGGATGTAGGGGAGAGCGTGGTAATTGATGTGGTTGCTTCTCAAGACCTGCAAGGAAAGGAAGATGGGGATACAGAGTCCGCTTTAAATTTGTGGACCCCAATCGAGGGCGAGCATGAAGCTCCTCCATCTCCCTCTAAACAGAAGACAGGGAGTAAGCAGTCTAAGATGTCTAGTGGTAAGAAAAAGAAAAAATGGTCTTTTGGCTTGCGGTATGTCATCTTGTAGTGTGCTGGTTATGGGCTACCTGGTTATAAGGCCTGGGATATGCCCCTTGTATTCGTGTAGCCATGCATTTTCTTTTTCTTTTATATACAAGTTAATTACCCAAAAAAGTAGTGGTGTTGACAATGGGCCACATACGTCCTGAGCCGTGTTACGTCTTGAGCCGTATCACGTCTTGAGCCGAACAGCCACTATTCGCCGCTGTGATCGGGAATGCTGACGTACGGGAACCGAACGTATGGGAACGTAGTGGTACCATTCTAGTTATTATATAAGATATGTTGACTTTGGGCCATGTACGTCCTGAGCTGTGTTACGTCCTGAGCCGTGTTATGTCCTAAACCGTATCACGTCTTGAGCCGAACAGCGGCTATACGTCGCTGTGATCGGGAACGCTGACGTACGGGAACCTAACGTACGAGAACGTAATGGTGCCATTCGGATTATCGTGTTGGGTATGATTGACTTTGGGTCATATACGTCTTGAGCCGAACGTCCGCTATACGCCGTTGTGATCGGGAACGTTGGTGTACGGGAGCCTAACGTACGGGAACATAATGGTGTCACTCAAAATTCGATTGGTTGATTTATAATCAGCTTGGGTAAACGCATTTGCATTGCACTCTTCATTATATGCATAATTTGTTGTCTAATACTTACTTATCTACTGTATTTACATCTTTGCCTGTCTCATTGATTTATAAATGCTTTAAGTGTTGTATGAAATGCGTTGTGGTGAGTTTATGCCGTGAGATTGGTCAGAGAGTTTGGAGAGTTTTCTTCTGGGTTTTGGCTCATGGCATTCGTGCCACAAGTGAAGAGAATGAGTTCTTAGAGAAAGTCGCCCCTGAAGAAGAAGGTTTTGAAGAACAGGGCGAGTGGTAGGAACCAGCCGACCCCGACAACGCAGTTTGAAGAATTTGAATTTCCTCCCTCTTTATTCTTTTATTTAGTTTCTACGAGCGTATTGTAATTTTGTTAAATTCTTTAGTGAAACTGTAATCGCTATGTACTTAAGAACAGTTTAGAACTCTTTGCTATGTATGGATGTTCAATATTCTGTATAGTATTTAATTTGGTGTGTAGAGTATGGCTTACACACAGAAAATCAGATCTTAGGTTCTTGCAGAATATAAATTTATGTTCACAGCTTAGATAGAAATAGACATACCATCGATACTACTATAGCACGGAGTTTTAGTAGGCCTGTCTTGGTTACGGGGAACAGATAATAGCGTCGTCTATTGTTTCGACTCTCTGTTCCAGTACACTTTGTGTATTGAACATGACATTTGGGTAATTAATTTTATACCGACTATATAAATTAATTCACACCCTAAGGTTATTATTAATAGTGCTTATCCTCTTAATCCTAAAATAATTATTGATTTGCGTATATTTAATATTTGTTGTTTTGATTCATTAGAGGGTGCGATCTTATATGGGTTTATATTCTCGGTGAGTTAGATAGCGGTATTATTTATATGAAAAATATTAATTATTAACAGAATCCACGTCCCGAAAGATCAGGATTGACAATACCTCTTTAAGGATGCTTATATGTTTTGACCGGGCTAAACCCTGTAGGTGGATTTGATTATCCGGCGGTCAAATAAGTTAAGCGGAAGGGCTTATGGAATATCAAGATGTCGATAAATTATCAGTAATTAAATTTAATTGACGGGTATTGAAAATCTTAACGTTTGGAGAAATGGTAAGCATTTAATAACCGGAGCTCAATGCAAGAAGGTCTTGAGATTATGGATCAGAGTGCAATTATAGTTCTTTAGTGGTGTGAATTGTAATTCAGTATTTTGTGAAAATTGCAGAAACTGCTGAGTCTTTCCATAATTGTAGAAACCGCTAGTAGGTATCTGTATTCCACTTGAAGTCTTACTCATAATTACTCTCCAGGTCCCTATTGTAGCCCTATATATATGCGGATAGGCTGAACCAGTTTCATATCATATTATATCATTGATATATTATATTTTGTCTCTCAAGACTAAATATATCGGGGCTCTGCCAGTATGAGTTCTCGATAGTCCGTAGGTCATACTACGTTCGAGGATCGCATACAGAAATACTATAGAAGATCTGACTGGAGTTTCAACTCGGAATCAAATCGTAGTTGAAGAATAGATTGACAAAATGTATTTATCTAAATTAACTTTTGTTGCACAGGTTTTATTTTGATCGTTCTTCATCAAAAGTTTTATCTGGAGCCCATTTTGGCATTTGCCCGTCCAGTTAATTTTTTACCAAAAATCATTTACAAAAACAAAAATCTTGGCAATTTTGCCTCCAGCACATACATGCTTTGAATATTGACTGGTGTGTGTGAGGGTTGAGTTGGGTTTTTAAGAAAATTTAGTGTTTTGGGTAATGGTTAGCTATGAAATTGTGAGTTTATTGTGTAAAAAGGGAGTTTAAATTACTTAAAATTCCAGGTTTTTGCATAAATTTGGGTTTAGATAGGTTTTGAAATTCCAGGTTTTTGCATAAATTTGGGTTTAGATAGGTTTTGGCTTCAAAATTTAGCAAAAACTCAGTTTTCGGCGCAGAACCACTCGAAGGACCGCTCAAGTGGTCTAGAGGGCGGTCTTAGGATGTTCTCGGCTTCTTATTACAGGCCCGACCACTCGATAAACCGCTCGAGCGGTCTCGCCCGTAGTTTATTTTGTTAGACGAAAAATATTTTTTAAGTCAGCGTATCTCCCTCATTCGGACCCCAAATTGGGCCATTTTTGTACTCAAATGGAAGACCCGAAAGTCCTCTTTCCAAAGACACCACTCTCACAATAAAATTCTTTTTATAGAAATAATTATGACCTAAATAGTGAGGGTATGTCAGATTTTCTTAACCATTTTCATCCATTTTTGGCCAAATATCTTGGAAAATGTTATTTTTCATCCTCATTGGACTTTTTATCAAAATTCTCATCACTTGGGCTATGGATACACATATATATCCACATTTGGGGTTGGGATACGTGTGTTGAGCCAGTTAGATGGATTTTACAATAAAAGTGGGCTTTCTATATACAATGAAGTTTATGAGATGATATGGTCATCATTTAACATTTCCAAGCATTTAGAAGAGTCACATGGGTTTTAAGCCTATATATGTGCATATGATGGGTGCATCCCTTTTTCATTAACTGATATGATCACTATTGAGTTAGTTTTGTGTTGGTATTCTATGAAATGGATAAATGAAATGTGACATATGAGAAGCTATATATTGATGTTATGATGCATATGACATGAAAGGGGACTAGAGTACTTAAATGAAATATGATGTGAAATTGAAACGGAAAACTTGAAACGAGAAGCAAAATGAGAATATTTGAAAATGATTAGGAGTGGAACCGGATGTAGGGTTGGACTCCCGGATTTTTTGAAAATGATGGAATTGATGATTAATGAACCGTATGGATTGATGTGAATTAAGTTGGGCTAGCGGCTTCGCGGTAAAAGACCAAAAATTTACGCAAGATGGGGACCACATGCCCACGGGTTAGCCCCTAAAATGTGGTGTTGTGTCGTGGTGAGTTATAGAGCTATCTATTACCTAATGGCTTAGCATAGCCTATTGGGAATTAATAGGGAGAGGCTTCTATAAGCTGCACCCGATACTAGTTCATTAAAATGTAATTGTATCGTGATGAGTTATAGAGCGACCCATTCCATAATGGCTTTCTATAGCCTATTGGGGGCGAATGGGGCGATGTTTCTATAAGCTGCGTCTGACACTGGTTCTTTGATGTGATACGTTTTGGTGATAAACTGGGTAATTAATATGTGATACTATTTTTATGAGAAATCTGGTAAAGGGATCGTAATATGGATAATGTGAAAGGATAAATGGGAATAAATTGGTGTGCGTGGGTATGTGTGTGTGAACAAATAATGAACTGAAAAAATTTGTATTTTTTTTCGGTTGCACCCATCACACCACACAAATTATGCATTGCATTTGAGTTAATCATTATCCTACGAGCTTCGGCTCACGTATGTATGTTAAACCATTTCAGGTCCTGAGGAGCAGGGATGACACCTAGGTTATGGATGCATTTTGGGAAAGGCTTGAAGAAAGATTTAGTGTCCCTTTTGTATTCTATATCATGTTTGTACATAAATTTAAACAGATAATTGTAAGGATATGTTGTTGTAAATGAACTCTTGACAACTCGAGGCTTTTGTTTTGAAGTTGATATGTTCGAAGATATGGTTGCTTAAAGAAAATCATTAGATTTTATATAAGTTTTCAAACTCTAACCTAAAATAAAAATGGAAGTTTTAGTCAATGACTTCTTTTACGGGTCGGAGTAGGGTTAGTTCACGGGTCCTTGGGGTTCGGGGCGTGACAAATGCTTTTTGGAATGTGTTTGCATTTCCACACAAAATTGAACGAAAACGAATAACGTCATTGATGTGCTTAAAAATGAGCGAAAACACATAATGCTATTGCGATGCAGGAAATGAAATTTTTTCGAAGTGTGGTTACTTTTTCGCACACAAATGCACGACAATGCATAATGTCATCACGGCGCAGGAAAATAAACACTTTTTGGAATGTGATTGCATGTCTGCACGAAAATGAACGAAAATGCTTTTTGAGATGTGTCTAGTTTTTTGCACGAAAATTAATGAAAACGAACAATTTCATCACGCTGCAAGAAGAAGAACGCCATTTGGAGTGTGTTTAGCTTTCGTATGAAAATGAACGAAAATGCATAATGACGCTGCGGTGCTCGAAAATGAACACTATTTGAAGTGTGTCAGCCTTTCTACACAAAGATGCACGAAAATACACAATGCCAGCATTGTGCACAAAAATAAACACATTTTTGAAGTGAGTTTGTTTTTCCACACGAAAACAAACACATTTTTGAAGTGAGTTTGTTTTTCCACACGAAAATGCACAAAAATGCACGAAAATGTATAGTGGCATAGCAGCGCACGAAAATGAATGCTTTTTGGAATGTGTTTGCTTTTTTGCACGAAAATGAATGAAAACGCATAATTCTTTTCTTTTAGAGAGTGTTTGGTTTTCGCATGAGAATAAACGAAAATGCGTAATGTCATCGCAGTGCACAAAAATGAATGCTCTTTGAAGTGTGTTTGCCTTTTCTACACGAAACTGCACAAAAATGCATAATGTCATCGTGGTGTACAAAAATGCATGAAAATGTATAATGTCATTGTGGTGCACAAAAATGCACGAAAATGTATAATGTCATCGCTGTGCAGGAAAATGATTGCTTTTTGGAATGTGTTGGCTTTTTCAAACAAAAATGAATAAAAGCACAATGTCATCGATGTGCTCAAGGATGAGCGAAAACACATAATGCCATTTCAATGCAAGAAATGAAATCTTTTCGAAGCGTGGTTGCTTTTTTGCACAAAAATGCACGAAAATGCATTATGTTATCGCGGTGAACGAAAATGAACGCTTTTTAAAATGTGATTTCATTTTCGTACAAAAATGAATGAAATTTTTTTTTATGACGGAGAAACCACCTCAGGACAGGACCCTTTGGACCCACCCCTAAGGCGTAATGGATACCTGCAATCACCCGCAAACCACAGGTATCGATTAAATCAGGGCAGTTCTAGCGAGAGTCGAACACAAGAATGCCTTTTGGAGTGTGTTTTATTTTCATATGAAAATGAACGAAAATGCATAATGTCATCGTAGTGCAGAAAAATGAACGCTATTTGAAATGTGTTTACCTTTTCTAGATGAAAATGGACAAAAATGCATAACTTCATTGCGATGTAGAAAAATGCATGAAAATGTAAAATGTCATCGCGGTGCACGAAAATGTACAAAAATTTATAATGCCATTGCGGCGGATAAATATGAATGCTTCTTGGAATGTGTTTGCTTTTCCGCTTGAAAAAGAACCGAAACCCGTAATGTCATTGATGTGCTAAAAAATGAGCGAAAACACTTAATGCCACTGTGACGCAAAAATTGAGATCTTTTCGAAGTGTGGTTGCTTTTTTGCTCAAAAACGCACGAAGATGCATTATGTCATCGCAGTGCACGAAAACGATCGGTTTTTTAATATGATTACATTTCCGCATAAAAATGAACGAAAAATGCTCTTTGAGGTGTGTTTGCTTTTTCGCACAAAAATGAATAAAAATGCATAATATCATCACGGTGTAAGAACAAGAACGCCTTTTAGAGTGTGTGTGGTTTTCACATGAAAATGAATAAAAATGAGTAATGTCATCGCGGTGCACGATAATGAACACTATTTGAAGTGTACTTGCCTTTCTACATGAAAATGCATGAAAATGTATGGTGGCATCACAGCGCACGAAAATAAATGCTTTTTGGAATGAGTTTTCTTTTTTGCCACATCACGGTGCACGAATAAGAATGACTTTTGGAGTGTGTTTGGTTTTCACATGAAATTGAACAAAAATGCGTAATGTCATCGCAGTGCATAAAAATGAATGCTATTTGAAGCATGTTTTCCTGTTCTACACGAAATGCACGAAAATGTATAATGTGATCGCGGTGCACAAAAATTCATGATATTGTATAATGTCATCGTAGTGCATGAAAATAAATACTTTTTGGAATGTGTTAGCTTTTCTGCACGAAAATGATTGAAAATGCATAATGTCATCGATGTTCTAAAAAATGAGCAAAAATACATAATGCCATTGCGATGCAAGAAATGAAGCTTGGTATCCTTTTCGCACCCAAATGCACGAATATGAACGCTTTTTGGAATGTGATTGCATGTCCATATGAAATTGAACAAAAACACTTTTTGAAGTGTGTTTGCTTTTTTGCACGAAAATGAATGAAAACGAATAATGTCATCAAGCTGCAAGAACAAGAAAGCCATTTCGAGTGTGTTTGGTTTTTGCATGAAAATGAACAAAAATGCATAATGTCATTGTGACACATGAAAATGAACACTATTTGAAGTGTGTTTGCTTTTCTACACGATAATGTTTAGTCGTATCGCGGCGCACAAAAAGGAATCCTTTTTGGAATGTGTTTACTTTTTTGCACGAATATAAACGAAAACGCATAATATCATCACGGTGCATGAATAAGAATGCCTTTTTGAGAGTGTTTGGTTTTCACATGAAAATGAACGAAAATGCGTAATGTTATTGCAGTGCACAAAAATGAATGCTATTTGGTGTGTGTTTGCCTTTCTGCATGGAAATACATGAAAATACATGAAATATATAATGTCATCGCAGTGCACGAAAATGCCCAAAAATGTATAATCTCATCACGGTGCACGAAAATGAATGCTTTTTGGAATGTGTTTTCATTTCCACACAAAATTGAACGAAAACAAATAATGTCATCAATGTGCTTAAAAATAAGAGAAAACACGTAATGCCATTGCAATGCAAGAAATGAAATCTGTAAGACCCTGACTCGTTTTTTTTTTCGGCGTTTTTCGACGCGTGTTTTCCATTTTTGTTGTAGCATGTTTATACATGTTTTTATGTATGATCGGGTTTAGATATGTATGCGAGGTTGGTTCCCAAGGCCATTGGGCGCTGTGATGCGGGTTTCAAAAAAAAAAAATTTCGTGGCCTATAAATATCTCACGTTAGATATTTTCAAAAGATATTTTTAAAACTTCTCAATTAAGTTTTCTTTTTTCTCTCTGCCTTCTTTCTAACTTCTCGGGGGCCCGGGGCTCGATTTTTGATGATCCAACAGTGGATCCCTGCTATTGGCATGGTGGGCTACGCGTTCATTTGGACGAAATTTCATTTTGACGAAGTTTGATTTTGCACGTGGGTTGAGGCGCCAAGTTTTTGACTCATCGATGTAGGATCCTAGACTCTCATGTCTTATAAGGGTGCTACGTGTAATCGTGTGTGTTTTTTCCATTTAAAAATGCATGAAAAATCGGTTTATAAGTTGGGTTTTGGTTTAAAATCATTTTTGGGTGTTTTTGGTTGGATGGAATCGGATTTCGAGTGTTTCTCTCAAGGTTTTGTGATAGTTTTGGGATTGTTTATGTCCGTGGGTTGCTAAAGGGGTGTTTGGATGGTTTAATTTGGGGTTGAGAAGCTTTTTCCGTTATTAGGGTTTGCTTTCTGCCATTGCCCAGTTCCCTGGCTTGAAAATCTGAATTTTCTTGTTTTGTGTCGACACATTTTCTGTTGGTGTCAACACTTTTTGTCGCTAGTGTCAACACTTTTTTGTTTGTGTCGACACATTTTCTACTACTGTTTGTGTTGTTACTCTTAATTTTTTTGTGTCGATACCTCTGCTGTTTGTGTCAACACATTCGCTGTTGGTGTTGACATGCTTGTGTCGACACCTTCGCTGTTGGTGTTGACTCCTTTTCTATTTGTGTCGACACCTTCGATGTTGGTGTTGACACCTTTTCTGTTTGTGTTGACACCTTCGCTGTTAGTGCTGACACAATTTCTATTTGTGTCGACACCTTCGCTGTTTGTGTTGACACCTTTCTTGTTTGTGTCGATACTTTCGCTAGTTGTGTTGAACTCTTTTCCTTTGGTCGTGTTGGGGCCTTAGGGGTTTCTTTTGGTCGTGTTAGGGCCTTGTGGGTTTGTGTTGGCTGTGTTGGGCGTATGTGGGTTCGTGTTGGCCGTGTTGGGCCTTGTGAGTAGTTGGTCGTGTTAGGCGTGTGTGGGTTCGTGTTCATCGTGTTGAGCGTGTGGGAGTTCATGTTGGGCGTGTGTTGGTCTGGATTATGATGTATTGGTGGTTGGGTCCTTGGTTTCCAATTGGTTTCCAACGGTATTCAGTTGATTGATATATGGGATTAGTCAACTGAAATATTGTTAGATTCTTTTTGGGGTTCTGTTGGTTGTGTTGTGGCTTTGGGAGTCGTGTCATGGCCTCGGGTGTTTGTTAGATGCTGTTCTCGGGGTTGACGTGCATGGTTAGATGGGGGTGTGGTGCACGGTTAGGTGCGTGGTGTTTGTTCTTCGGTGGGTATGGGGCGTGTTTGGGTCCGTGGTTCTTTTTGGGAAAAAGGTGTTGGTTGTGAAAACTGGGGTTTTATGGGTTTGGTGTTGGTCTTCGAGTTAGGCTTGGTTTTGTGGGTTGCTGGTTATCCATGTGAGTGGATGCTGGGTTTTTGGCGGGTGGCGTCATGATGTGAAGTTCTATGTGGCTATGTGCGTTTATAACTGGCTTTGTGCATTTATAACTCTAGTTTATTTATGAACGGATTGTGTAGATGAATTACTTGGCCTTGATATCGTTATATGTAACGTGATTATGTGAAACGTAATGTTAGTACATAGAGTTATGCATTAAACCCTGGTTTAGTTATGCATTTGTGTATGGAATGGGATAGATGAACATGTGGTTCTGTGAATGTTAGCTCTGGCTGATGGTACGTTCCGTAGAGCTGAGGTCCTTCGGTTAAAGTTCGAAAAGGTACGTTCGGTAGGGCTGAGGTCCTTCGATTAAAGTCTGAGAAGGTATGTTTGGTAGGACTGAGGTCCTTCGATTAATGTCTGAGAAGGTGCATTTGTTAGGGTTAAGGTCCTTCGGAGAGGACCCGAGAAGGTGCATTAGACGGGGGCTGTGGTCCTTCGATGAAAGTTTGAGAAGGTACATGGATTGCATGAAATGCATATCGGGACGGATAAACCAATTTTAATATGTTGTTTATGACCTAAGGGAGTCGTAACACAAAAGAATCGTTTTCAAGGCTCTTGTGAGTCAAAAATGGTTGTTATCCTCGCTTTCCCGTTGCTTGTGAAAATTATTTTAATGGCTTGAAAGAGAGTCAAAAACTGCACCTCATTTTCCTAGCATGTTTAGCTTATATTGCATGTGTTGTCTAGTTTCTGCTGAGTTTTGGCTCATAGTATGGGATTTGAAATATTTTTCAGGTACCGATCACGCAGGTTGATTTGGGATTGCTGGAGATGTGGAAGATCTGTAGTCTTTCTTTTACTTCTTTCTATATCATGTATGTTTACATGTTTTTCTAGTGTTGGAACCGTGTAATGTAAGCCGGTTGGCAATTATATACAATGCATAGATGTTTTATATTGAGAGTGTATTCTCGGGTTGGGCGTTATGTTTGGTTGCTTGTGGGTGTTTCACGCGATCCGGAGTTTGGGACGTGACAAAATCCTTTCGAAGTGTGGTTGCTTTTTCACACACAAATGCACGACAATGCATAATGTTATCACGGCGTAAGAAAATGAACGTTTTTTGGAATGTGAATACATGTTTGCACGAAAATGAACGAAAACGCTTTTTGAAATATGTTTGGTTTTTCGCATGAAAATTAATGAAAATGAACAATGTCATCACACTGCAAGAAGAAGAATGCCATTTGGAGTGTGTTTAGCTTTCGTATCTAAATGCACGAAAATGCACAATGACGTTGCGGTGCACAAAAATGAACACTATTTGAAGTGCGTCAGCCTTTCTACATGAAGATGCACGAAAATACATAATGCCATCGCAGTGCATGAAAATGAACACATTTTGAAGTGTGTTCGTTTTTCCACACGAAGATGCACAAAAATGCACAAAAATGTATAGTGGCATAGTGGCGCACAAAAATGAATGCTTTTTGGACTGTGTTTGCTTTTTCACACGAAAATGAACAAAAATGCATAATGTGTTTCCATTTGGAGAGTGTTTGGTTTTTGCATGAAAAATAAACGAAAATGCGTATTGTCATTGCAGTGCATAAAAATGAACGCTATTTGAAGTGTGTTTTTCTTTTCTATACGAAAATGCATAATGTCATCGCGGTGCACAAAAATACATGAAAATGTATAATGTCATCGCGGTGCATGAAAATGCACGAAAATGTAAAATGTGGTCGTTGTGCACGAAAATAATTGCTTTTTGGAATGTGTTGGCTTTTCCAAACAAAAGTGAATAAAAGCATAATGTCATCGATGTGCTCAAGGACGAGTGAAAAACACATAATGCCATTTCAATGCGAAAAATGAAATCTTTTCGAAGCATGGTTGCTTTTTCGCACACAAATGCATGAAAATGCATTATTTTATCATAGTGAACGAAAATGAACGCTTTTTAAAATGTGATTGCATTTTCACACGAAAGTGAATGAAAAATGCTTTTTTTTTGTTTTTTTGTTTGTTGATGACGGAGGAACCACATCAGGGCAAGGCTCTTTGGACCCACCCCTAAGGCGTAAACCTCCAGATACCTGCAATCATAAAAAAATCACAGGTATCGGTTAAGTCAGGGCGCTTTCAGCAGGAGTCGAACATAGGAATGCCTTTTGGAGTGTGTTTCATTTTCATATGAAAATGAATGAAAACGGGTAATGTCATCGCAATGCATAAAAATGAATGCTATTTGAAATGTGTTTGCCTTTTCTATATGAAAATGCACAAAAATGCATAACGTCATTGCGATACAGAAAAATGCATGAAAATGTACAATGTCATCGCAGTGCACGAAAATGCACGAAAATTTATAATGCCATCGCGGCGCACAAATATGAATGCTTCTTGGAATGTGTTTGCTTTTCTGCTTGAAAACGAACCGAAACCCATAATATCATCAATGTGCCCAAAAATGAGTGAAAACATTTAATGCCATTGCGATGCAAAAATTGAGATCTTTTTGAAGCGTGGTTGCTTCTTCGCACAAAAATGCATTATGTCGTCGCAATGCACGAAAATGATCGGTTTTTGAATATGGTTACATTTTCGCACAAAAATGAACAAAAAATGCTCTTTGAGGTGTGTTTGCTTTTTTACACAAAAATGAATAAAATCGCACAATGTTATCACAGTGTAAGAACAAGAATGCCTTTTGGAGTGTGTGTGGTTTTCGTATGAAAATGAACAAAAATGAGTAATGTCATCGCGGTGCACGAAAATGAACACGATTCGAAGTGTGCTTGCCTTTCTACATGAAAATGCATGAAAATGTATAGTAGCATCGCGGCGCACGAAAATAAAAGCTTTTTGGAACGAGTTTGCTTTTTTGCCACATCACGATGCACGGATAAGAATGACTTTTGGAGTGTGTTTGGTTTTCGTATGAAATTAAACGAAAATGCGTAATGTCATCGTGGTGCATAAAAATGAATGCTATTTGAAATGTGTTTTCCTGTTCTACACGAAATGCACGAAAATGTATAATGTGATCGCAGTGCACTAAAATTCATGATATTGTATAATGTCATCGCGGTGAATGAAAATAAATACTTTTTGGAATGTGTTAGATTTTCTGCACGAAAATGAACGAAAACGCATAATGCCATCGATGTTCTTAAAAATGAACGAAAATGAGTAATGTCATCACGATGCAAGAAATGAACTCATTTTGAACTGTGGTATCCTTTTCACACCTAAATGCACGAATATGAACACTTTTTGGAATGTGATTGCATGTTCACATGAAATTGAACGAAAACACTTTTTGAAGTGTGTTTGGTTTTTCGTACGTAAATGAATGAAAACGAATAATGTCATCATGCTGCAAGAACAAGAACGCCATTTTGAGTGTGTTTGGTTTTCGCATGAAAATGAACGAAAATGCATAATGTCATCGTGACACAAGAAAATTAACACTATTTGACATGTGTTTGCTTTTCTACACAATAATATTTAGTGGTATCGCAGCGCACGAAAAGGAATCCTTTTTCAAATGTGTTTACTTTTTTGCACGAAAGTAAACGAAAACACATAATGTCATCATGGTGCACGAATAAGAACTCCTTTTTGAGAGTGTTTGGTTTTCACATGAAAATGAACAAAAATGCGTAATATTATTGCGGTGCATAAAAATGAACGCTATTTGGTGTGTGTTTGACTATTTACATGAAAATGCATGAAAATGCTCGAAAATATATAATGTCATCGCAGTGCATGAAAATGCACGAAAATGTTTAATCTAATCACGGTGCACGAAAATGAATACTTTTTGGAATGTGTTTGCATTTCCAAACAAAATTGAACAAAAATGAATAATGTCATCGATGTGCCTAAAAATGAGCGAAAACACATAAATGCCATTGCAATGTAAGAAATGAAATATTTTCGAAGTGTGGTTATTTTTTCGCACACAAACGTACGACAATGCATAATATCATCACGGCGCAGGAAAATGAACGCTTTTTGGAAGGTGATTACATGTCTGCACAAAAAAGAACGAAAATGCTATTTGAAATGTGTTTGATTTTTTGCACAAAAATTAATAAAAATGAACAATGTCATCGCGTTGCAAGAAGAAGAACGCCATTTGGAGTGTGTTTAGTTTTCGTATGAAAGTGAATGAAAATGCGTAATGACGTCGCGGTGCACGAAAATGAACACTATTTGAAGTGTTAGCTTTTCTACACGAAGATGCACAAAAATACATAATGCCATCGCGGTGCACGAAAATGAACATATTTTGAAGTGTATTTGCTTTTCCACACGAAAATGCACAAAAATATATTTTTTTGGATAATTAACTGTAACATAAAAAAAAATTATATGTTTACAAGGGGCATACCCCAGGTAAGTACATCAACTTCTACTTAGGAGAGGACCTCCTAACAACAAAACAAACTAAGAGAACAACCAAAACCGAATAACAAAACACACCGAACCCCCACTTGACAACGGGAGAACTGCCTAATAAAACAAATTCCATGCACAACCTACATGGATAGGAAAAGAACACCAAATTACAAAAGAAGGACCAAAACTAATCAACATACCAGATTACTAAAACTCCTAATCCTTGCTGAAGATTGGTTCATCGAAAGAGTAATAGGCTCCTAAATTCAGACAAAAACAAGAGAACTAGACATCCGACAGGAGACAAAGCTAGAGGTCCAACCACAAGTAGGCACCGTTATCCATGGCCAGATAAATGACTGACACCCAAAATTCTCAAAAGACAAAATCGATCCTCAACAGTGCATAGAAAGCACAAAAACCCCACAAGCTTAAGAAGTCAAAGAAACTAGTTCCCTACATAGGAGAACCGTCGCTCGAAAAATCATCGAGCCCATTTTCGTGTCCTAACGAATGAGGAATCAAATACTTTCCAAACAATATAAAGATCTGATAAGGACAAATAAGGATACAAATAAAGCCCAATGACAACCACCAAGCTATATAATCCTCACAGCAATCTATCAGTGGTCTACCACTGAATTACCAACTATTACTCAAAATCCAAAACCTTCTCTTGCTTATCATAATAACATGGAAATTAACCGGAAGAACCCACAGTTCACTCGCATAAAGCCAGTTGAACCATTGCAAAGTTAACAATGGGCCCCACTCAAAAACCCACTTTGTGTAGTACCATGGGGGCCCCGCCACCAATTCAGACCACACTACACAAAAAGCAGCAACTGCGCACTGTACACCTAATAATCAGCCCATGGTTTGGAGCAAAATCACTATGCTTTTTACACATTGCGGGTTCTCTAATCCACGGGTCCCACCACAACTGTCACGGCGTGAGAGATACTAGTACCAGCCGAACCAAAATCTGGGGGCCACCACCACCGCCCCCACCAAAACTATGGGACCCAGCCTGAATCTCTATAGCCCATTGTTGTATAAGAAAAACCATTCTTGGGCGCTACTTCAGTAAGAAACCAGCGGGTTTGCTCAGGAACATCCACGATTTCACTCATGCGTTTAGAGCAAATTGCTATATCACAAACCGGGCCCCACTTCTGAATAACGCTGCACCCAGCAATCTGGCATAGCTCACAGTGCTATTAAATGCAATAGACCAGCTTTATACTGCCCAAAGCAGTCTATAATAACCTCTGGACCACGTGCCACCAAGTGTGTGGCACACACTTCATCTTCTTCCCCAGGAAAATGTATAGTGGCATAGCGGCGCACAAAAATGAATGCCTTTTGGAATGTGCTTGCTTTTTTGTACGAAAATAAACGAAAACGCATAATGTGTTTGCTTTTGGTGTGTGTTCAGTTTTCACATGAAAATGAATAAAAATGCGTAATGTTATCGCAGTGCATAAAAATGAACGCTATTTGAAGTGCGTTTGCCTTTTCTACACGTAATGTCATCGCAGTGCATAAAAGTAATCGCAGTGCATGAAAATGAACGCTATTTGAAGTGCGTTTGCCTTTTCTACACGTAATGTCATCGCGGCGCATAAAAATGAACGCTATTTAAAGTGTGTTTGCCTTTTCTACATGAAAATGCACAAAAATTCATAATGTCATCGCGGCGCACAAAAATGCATGAAAATGTACATTGTAATTGTGGTGCACAAAAATATATAATATCATCGCTTTGCACGAAAATGATTGCTTTTTGGAATGTGTTTGCTTTTCTAAATGAAAATGAATGAAAGCACAATGTCATCGATGTGCTCAAGGATGAGCGAGAACATATAATGCCCTTTCAATGCAAGAAATGAAATCTTTTCAAAGCGTGGTTACTTTTTCGCACACAAATGCACGAAAATGCATTATATTATCGCGGTGAACGAAAATGAATGCTTTTTAGATTGTGATTGCATTTTCGCACGAAAATGAATGAAAATGAACACTTTTTAGATTATGATTGCATTTTTTCACGAAAATGAACGAAAAATTCTTTTTGAGGTGTCTTTGCATTTTTGCACAAAAATTAATGAAAACGCATAATATCATCATGTTGTAAGAACAAGAACACCTTTTGGAGTGTGTTTCGTTTTCGTATGCAAATGAACGAAAACGCGTAATGTCATCGCAGTGCATAAAAATGAACACTATTTGAAATGTGTTTGCCTTTTTTACATAAAAATGCATAACGTCATCGCGATGCAGGAAAATGCATGAAAATGTACAATGTCATCGTGGTGCACGAAAATGTATGAAAATTTATAATGCCATCATGGCACACAAATATGAATGCTTCTTGGAATGTGTTTGCTTTTCCGCTTGAAAAAGAACCAAAACTCATAATATCATCGATGTGCTAACAAATGAGCGAAAACACTTAATGCAATTGCAATGCAAAAATTGATTGAGAACTTCTCTCTGTAGAGAAAGCTCTTCCCACGGCTTGCAATGGTGATTATGGGTCCAGTAGCTATTTTTATTCTGGGCTCCAACACATGGTAATGTGATTCGATGCTACAAGATCTGGAGGATGTTTCTTCTCTCCACTAGATCAAGTTGAACTCTGTTCGTGAAGGTGTACTACGTGCGCCACCTCCAGTTGGTGAAGAGCGCGGCGATGAAAGTGGTTAGGAAGGAAAAGGTAATGAAGGTCGGGATGATGCGGCAAGTGAAGCGCGAGATATCGATGATGAAGATGGTGACACATCCTAACATAGTTGAGCTTAACGAGGTGATGGCTAGCAGGACGAAGATCTACTTTGCCATGGAGCTTTTCCGCAGCGGCGTGCTATTTTTTTAGCAGTTGATCTCTGCCATGGATTTCTGCCACAGTCGCAGCGTCTACCACCGGGATCTTAAGTCAGAGGATCTCTTACTCGACGACAACGGCAATCTCAAGGTAACTGGTATCGAAATATTTACAGAGGAGATTTCAAGTGCCCATCGTGTTTGTGCTTTTTAGTTTAGATTTCAAGTTTATGTACATATTTTGAGGCCATGTTTTCATCTTGGACTTAAATGAGCAAATGATTTGAGCGCGTAAAAGCTTTGAAACGTAACTCTGTGGTGGAGCATGCCAGAGTCACCTGCTATGGTGGATCTGAATAAGGAATCTAAAGAATTAAAATGCATGGTTACAGTGGTGGTTTCTGTTTATTGTCTATTCAGAATCTAAAGAATTGAAGGTTTTTTTTTTTCGGGTCGTCATGGATGTGATTTGGGATGGAATTCAGGTGTGGTGGTCTGGTGGTTGTTGTTCCATTTGGATTTTTTCTATCACTATTAGAAAAAATACTTTTTGCCTCGAGTTTTTTTTGTATCGGCTCATTTGCCAATGCAAAAAGTACTTTTTGCCTCGACACTTTTTTCCTCGGCTTATTGGCCAATGCAAAAAGTAATTTTTTTGAGACGGCAACTGTAGCCGACGCAAATAAGAGCCGACGCAAATAAGTGAAACACCGACGCAAAAAATATTTTTATTTGAGACAAAAAACGTTGCCGTCGTATATAAGTGAAAATTAATTATTTACAACGGCAAAAAGGTCGTGGAAAAAACGCTGGTCGCAAAAAATATTTTTGCGTCGGCATATTTTCCGTCACAACAACTCATAAATGAAAGGGTAAATTACAGTGACCTCCCCTGAGATTTAGTAAAACATCAACCACCACCCTTATGGTTTCTAAAATGTCATTAACTTCTCATCTGGTTTAGGTTTTGCATCAAATTAGTCCAACTGTTAAATTTTTGCTCAGCTGTGTCTTGTTTGGCACATTTTTTGAATAAATTTTTATGATTCAATCCATTCATTACGTGGAACTCATCGAGTTTGTTTAGCATGTAAAAATTCAGATTCATCTGATATCTGTAACTTAGTGATTGAATAAGATCTCCTAATAAATAAATAAATAAAAATTATAATTTAAAAAAATATTGTTAAACAAATGGTACTCAATTGCTTAGCTACAGGTATCAGATGAATCTGAATGTTTATCTATTAAACAAACTCGGCGAGTTCTACATAATGAATGGATTGGATCATAAATATTTATTAAAAAAACATGCCAAACAAGGCACAGCTGAGCAAAAATTTAATAGTTGGATTAATTTGTTGCAAAACCTAAACCAGATGGGTGGTTAATGACATTTCAGAAATCACAGGGGTGGTGGTTGATATTTTATTAAATCTCAGGGGAGGTCACTGTAATTTACCCTAAATGAAACTATTAATCTAAGACATAAAACGATGTAGTTTTGAGTAGGCGGGAACTCCCCCCAAACCCGAGGCTTCCAAAACCATTGCATCCCAAAATCATATTTCCCGTCTTCTCTTTCTCTTAGCCAAAACCCTATCCTTCTTCTCTTGCTCTTCCCTCTCCCTTCCGCTGCCTCACGCCAGTGCCAGCGTCGCCTTCCTCCACCAGCGCCAGCGCCAGCGCCACCTTCATTCGCCACCTTCCTCCACCATTGAATCTCAGATTCTCAATTTGGGTAATTTTTCTTTTTGAAAGTATTTTTTTAATCGTTAATTCTTTGAAATCATTAAACAGAAAATAAACCCAAGCCTCTATCAATCTCAACTTTCTGTACAGTTGACTTCACATCAATTGGAGAAGCTTTCCATATCATATTCTCTCCCTCTCTATTCTTTAAGACTTTCATATCGTAGGTCTGGGATAAATATATAATAATAAATTGAACAGTTCATTTTATGGGATATTCAATCAAAAATTCAACTTGATTGAATATCTATAAAAACATAAACAAATCGTATTTGAGTTTACAAATTAGATGGTTTATAAACAGTCAATTTTAAATAAAATGCTTTAACTATGATATCTAATTAAATTAAACTTCTATATGAATGATGTTTATTTACAAATTTTACAAGATTAATTATTGTTTTTTGGGTTTCTAACATTTTTATTCCCTTAACTATTTAAAATTTGTTTATTTCATCCCTTATCTATTAATTGAATCTATTTAGTCCCTAAACAAATCAATTTAAATTTATTAAACCAATTATTAACGGGTGTTAGGTTGATGGATGGGAAAAGGCAGTTAGTAAGCATTTATCTTATTAATAAAGAGTATATTGGAGCTTCACATTAGTTTTTCTTTTACTTTCTTTTTAGTATTTTTTTTGTTGCTAGAATGTGAAGTTGGTGATAATACAGTAAATTCTAATACTGTAAATTCTTGGTATGCGGAGCTTATTGCAGACAACCTCCACCATCATTGTGAACTTCAACTTCATTAATTAGACCACATTTACTCTTGTTGTTTTGGAATGTTATGCTCAATTTTTGAGTGATAGAATGTTATGCTCTGTTTGTATGAGTGATGGAATGTTATTCTCTATTTTTATACAGAACTTATATTGCATAGCATCAGTAAAGTTAGAAGAGTGTTTTGAGCTTTTGCACCATATAAAAAGCATCTGTTATGTGAAAGAAAATTTTAGCTATGAGTAATTTACTAGTTCATGTCATTTCTATCCAGTCAAAGTGCATGATCTAAGTATAACTAGCCACTGCAGTATAACTTCAACAGTTAATAAGCAGACACTGGAAGAACCACATAGGAAAGAGAGGAACCTATTTTCTTTCAGCATTTCCCCTTAAAAACTACAACAGCTCTTTTTAGAGTATCATCCTATGACAAATTGAACAATTTATTAATAAATCAAAGGCATGCTCAACAAAATAGTAGTAAGAGCACAATTAGCATCAAGCAGAGAGAACAATGATAAAGAAAAGTACTAGGCATGAGTGAGCTGCAACCTTAAGAATGTGCAATGGTTCAAAAGTTAGTCGGATGCAGAAATGAATTAAAGGAAAAACCAGAAGTTATCATTAATCAAAATCATTTCATTTCTCTAATTTCATGACAAAACAAAACAGAAT
>JAULJZ010153176.1:0-29496 GCA_032270985.1 Heliamphora pulchella
TGATTTATTGACTTATTTTTGCTTATTTTTTCTTTTTTGAATTAATTTTATATTTTGATAAAATAATTTTACTTTTTTAGAAATGTTAAAAAATATAATAATTTAATTAACTAATAAAAAAAATTCACAAAAAAAAGACAAAATTATAAACGCAAATATCCCAAACGGGGCCTGTTTGTTAGATTCATTTTGAATGAAAAAGTGGGCCTAAAAGCAAAACAGGAAACAAGAAAAAAGACTAACCCAAACAAAATAAATGACATTTCCTTTAACCCACCGCCAGCTTTTTGAAAAATCTGGTACTTCCCCTTTCACATTTATCGTTGTCGCTCTCCTATTAATCCTCCATTATAAATTAGATCTGCCACTTTCTTTCACGTTTCAACATGATTATTAATCATCGTCTCCTTCTCTCTCTCTCTTCTTCTTCGATCTTCTTCCTCTCCGGTTTCAATGGCCGTTCCGTCGCTGTTCGTCGTCGTGGCGTTCGCCGGACTGTTCGGCCTTGCTCTACCGTACGATCGCCCGCCGGCCCGCCGGTCCCGCTTTGTGCCGCTGCCGGAAGAGCTTGATTCCTCTTCTGCACAACAGGTACTCCAATTTTCTGCTTGAAATGAATATAATATATAAGATTGTGTTTGGCATAGCTTTTTATAGGTTTTTTGGTATTTGAATTTTTTTTTAAATATGTGAAAAAAGCAAGTTAATTATAATAGGAAGCGAAATAAATAGATTTATTAAGAGATTTTTAAGCTAAAAGTTAAAAAAAATAATAACCCAAACATAGGCTAATTCCTAGTATGGGACTAGTTATGAATAGATTATTAATATTATATTTTTTTAAGCATTGTATATTTTATATTTTATAGAATTAGTTATTCAATAAATACGTAATTTTTTCAATATTTATTGAATTTAAATAAAAAAAATATAATCCTATAAAATATATAATTTAATCTTATATGTAGTCCAATTAATTAAATATGCTCCAAGTGTGAACAATTCTAACTTTAATATATTTTAATAACACAATTGTAGTGTGAAAATTTGGAGTGATTATAATTTTTTAAAATTTGTGAATAGTTAGTAAAAAAAGAAAAAAGATTTAGCTATCTAAAGGGACTTGAAAATATATATAAAAAAAGGAAAATGGCTAAAAAAAGAAGAAGAAAAGGATTTCGCTCTGGCTCTGTTTTGATAATTTTTTTAAAAAGACACTTGAAGGTCCTGTTTTGTTGTGATGCATTTTTAAATTTTAATTTATATTTTATAATTTAATTAAAAATATTTATTATTTTACATTTAATAAGTAATTAATTTGTGTAAAAAATTAAATTAATCAAACATTAGTAGTTATATGATCGGTATACATTCATCTTACATTTTGTTATCAAAATCTTATAAATTAGTTATTTTATTTAAAAATAAATATGATTCAATCATATGACTATTAATATCTGATTGACTTAATAATTTTATACAAATTAATTACTTATTAAATATAAAATAATGAACAATTCCAATGAAATTATAAAATTCAAATTAAAATTCAAAAATGCCTCATAGCAGGGACCCTTGCACTGTTGAGCCTTTTTGAGCCGAGAAAATACTCATTTTAATGGTTTATATAGTTTATTTTATTATTTTTAATATGTAAACCATTTATGTAAAATGTTTAATTGATCAAATATTGTTAACGACATTTACTTTTTAAAAAATGAATGGTAATTGGACAAAACAAATACAATTTGTTTAATCACTTAATAATATTTGAAGAATTTAATTTTATGTGATGATCTATATATTAAGAACAATAAATTATGTGATGATCTATACATTGAGAATAATAAAATAGAATATCCAAATTATCAAAGTGGACCAAATTTAAACTCATAAATGGCTCAACATGTAGGTTCAATTCTTGTGCTATTAAAAAAATTGCCTAGCTTGAAATAATAACTTATTTATTTATTTTATTTTTTATTTTTATTTTTTTAATAATTTTATTGATTGTAAATAAAAAATAAATTTTTTATTCCTATAGAAACCCAAAAAATAAAAATAAAACAACTACCCAAAGATTTTAAAAAGTCTAGAAAATATAAATAATAATCTCAAAATTTATCCCAAACAGGGCCAAACATATCTCGGCCCTTTGCATTTCATAAAAAAGTCCTTCACAATAATTAAAAAAATATAATTAAATACAAGACATGACATTTTGATATCAATAATACTATAAATTCATTTTGGGTCATTTAGATTATGACCGGCACTCTATGCATCTGAATATTAATCATTTATTTTAAATTGTAGATAAAGTTTTAAGTTTATTTTCAAAGGTTGTAGTATTTTTAGTTTAATATAACATGTTGCATTTGAGTCCAAGCAGAGAGGGGATTAGGGGTTCCAACTTTAGCCATAAATGGTATTTGGCAAAGTTATTGTTAGTAATTTTTAGTTATTTGTTATTAATTTTAATTACAAGTTATAAATTTTTTCTAAATATTTATTACTTTTGTTATAACTTAAAATTATTATTTTTTATTTCAGTTATAATTCATAATTTTTACTAAATACTCATAATTTCTGTTACAAATTACTATTTATAAGCTACTAATTTTAACAATGCCAAACATCATAAGTTGCTATCCACTATGGGTTATGTGCTTTCCAAGATTAAGATCTTTTGATATTTCATATTTCTTAAAATTTTATTTTGTGGGTTTGAATAGTTCACAGCGATAATTTGAATACACAAACAAATTAATTTTGATCGAAATTGATAAGTATACACAAACAAACAGTTTTTTGTTTTACAAATTAACAATTTAAATTTAAACGACAAATTTTAAACTAATTAAAATCATCTATTCAATAAAATAAAGTACAATTTATTTATGGATTTATTCGTGTTCGATCAAGTTGAATATTATTAAAGATGATTTTCTCTGTAGAGTTTACTAAATATAACAATTTGAATAATTATTGTGAGGCTATCATAAACCCACAAACTGGGTCTCGAGAGATCTTGAGGGGTCTTGGAATTGAGGGGAGCTTAACGCCTAACTAATTATTAAGCCATGTTTAGAATAATAATTTATTCATTTATTTATTTATTTTATGTTTGCTTATTTTATTTTTAGCATAATATTTTTTAGTCTTTATCATATTTTTAATTTTTTTATTCTTACCATCAACACGAACCGTGAAAATAAATTTTTTAATCAAAACTTAAAATAAATTAAAATAAAAGCCAATAAACTAAGTTTTTATTTATTTATTTACTGAATTCTTTTTTTATTATTTGGTAATTTTCTGTTTCAATTTCTCTGTCAACACTAACTAAAAATTATAAAATTGTAAAAAAAAAAGGAAGCTAAATCCGTCATATTTATTTTCTCCGGGCTTAAAAACATAAACGGTGGCTTAAGACTCCAAGATTTATTTTCTCCTCGTTTGGCAACTTCAATTGTGTGTCTTTTTATTTATTGTTTTTTTCATTTTTTTCTTTTTACTTATTGACATATAATGATTTCTTATATTTTTAAAAATAACACAAATTTTATTATACACATTTATTTTTTTAAAAAAACTATATATTTAAAACCTAATCGTTGAAATCTATTAAACAAGATCGATATTGAATTTATTTCTTACAACCATACCTTAGATCTAATTGATAACCCGGTTTAACGTTGAATTTTCTTGCTTTAAGTTACTTTACGCTAAATAATTAAAAACTCGTTTGTGTAATTTTAAAATAATTTAAAGGTTATAGATTTATTTAGCTTAAAATGACTTTAAGCAATTTTAAGCTAAATAAATCATAAAGTAATAAGTCATGACTTGAACTAGCTTTGATTATAATTTTTTCGTATAATTTATATTTAATATAGATCTTATTTGATAGCTATTTACGAGAAAGTTATAAAAATACAAGAAGAGATAGAATTATATATACAAATTGGGAGTGTTGGGCAAATTTACTCGTAGTAACTTTTATCTTACTGCTACTGATTTTAGTTTAAATTACGATTTTTTTTCAAATAACAATAATTTCTGTTACAAGTTATAATTATTTTTTTCTTCTATTTCAGTTACAAATTATAATTTTTACCAAATATTCACAACTTCTGTTACAAGTTATAATTTATAAGCAATTAGTTTTAATTATACCAAACACCACCAGTAAAAAATTTAGTTCATGTTTTGTTAAAATTTATTAATGAATGTGGTCAAAGTTATAGCCGGTGTTTGGGATTACTGAAACTAATAACTTATAAATTGTAACTTGTAGCAGAAATTACAAGTGTTTGGTAAAGATTGTAACTTGTAGCTGAAATAGAAGAAAAAATAATTATATTTTATAGTAAAAATTGTAAATATTTAAAATAAATTATAACTTGTAACTAAAATTAGTAGCAGCACTAACTTTGCCAAATACTCCCTTGAGTCGTTGGTCATTGAATAACCCCTCAGTAAGCTGAATAATAATTTATTTATTTATTTTTTATTTGCTTATTTTGTTTTGAGCAGAATATTTTTTAAAATTTTTATCATATTTTAATTTTTTTATTATTACCATCAACATTAACTGTAAAAGTAAATTTTTTTATTAAAAGTTAAAATAAAAGCCAATAAGCCAAGTTTATATTTATTTATTTATTTACTGAATACTTTTTATTATTTGCTAATTTTTTGTTTTAATTTCTCTTGTCAAGACTAACTAAAAATTATAAAATTGTTAAAAAAAAACAAGAAAAAAGAAAGAGCTAAATCCGTTATATTTATCCCAAGTGAGGCCTAGGTCAATTTGGTGGCTGGAGTATGGGACGGGTCGTTCATCCGATTTTTCTTTTCGTGCCTTACTAACACAAGTTTGTATTTTTTATTTTATCTTAATTTAATTTTCTTTAAGTGATTCTGTAATAATGTTTTTTTAAAAGAAGTTGTTTGGTGCAAGAAAACACCAAAACTCTTGAATATATAGTGCTTGTTATTACTGAAACTAGTAACTTATAGATTGTAACTTGTGATAAAAGTTGCGAGTGCTTGGGTAAAAATTATAACTTGTAATTAAAATAAAAAAATTATAATTTGTAAAAGAAATTACAAGTGTTTGAAAATATTGTAATTTATAGTCAAAATTAGTAGTATGAATCTAAAAACTATTAGCAGTAGTGTTATGAATTCGATCAAAATTCCAATAAAATCCAACCAACAAGCCGCTCGTTGAATCACGCACACAAGCCATAAAATAATAACGAATAAGAAAGCAAAACAACCACACAAAGATACACGCAATATTTACGTGGTTCGGCAAATAGTGCATACATTCACAAGCTCACACTTTCATTATAAACCAATAGAAATAGAATGCAAGTGTTCTAGGGCTAGAGAGGAGAGAACGAGTCTTAAAACAATCTAAAAACCTTGTGATGTGCAAACCCTAATCAGCGCTTAAAGTGCAAACCTGCACAGACCGCTCGAGTCTTCATCGAGCGATCGTCGAGCGATGTGTTGACCCTCTCGATTTTTTCTACAATTTGCAAAATTGTTGCATGCCTTTTCAGACCGTTCGGTCCTATAACCGTTCAATCTGTCTGTTCCAATGTCGAAGATTTTTTTCACCTTCAACAATCTCCTACTTAAAGTAAATTCACTCCAAGCCTTCTGATACCCTGAATAAATCTCTGTTATCTCAAAACACTAGCTAACCAAATCCAGTGTGAGCCATCCTTCCGCCTTTTAAGCTTGAAGACCAATCTAAGGTGAACCATCCTTCAGCTTATCCACTGTCACCACTTTTGTGAACATATCTACAAGATTTTCATTCGTATGAATCATTTTCAGATTAAACTGTTTCTCTTCCAACTGAGATTGAATAAAATAATATTTAATATCAATATGTTTGGTACTTGAATGGAATGTAGGGTTCTTTGCCAGGTATATAGTGCTCTGATTGTCGCTAAACAGCTAATACTTGTCATGTTCTTTACCCAATTTCGTCAGGAAACTCTTTAGCTAAATTAGCTTGTTGCATGCTTCCGTGGTTGCTACATATTCTTTCTCTGTGGTAGAGATTGCCACTATCTTCTGCAATCTGAAAATTCAGCTAACTGCTACTCTACCCAAGGTAAACACATACTTGGTTGTACTCTTCATGCTGTCAATGTCCCCTGTTAGGTCTGAATTAATATAACTTTGTAACTAAATCCCCGAGCCATTGTAACACAAAGCATAATCCATGGTGCCTCTGAGATACCTTATAATCCACTTTACTGCTTCCTAGTGTTCGTTGCCCGAATTTGATATGAACCTGCTTATAACTCCCATTGCATAGGCAATGTCTGGTCTCGTGTAGGTCATGACGTACATCAAGAAACCTACAACTGACGCGTACGGTACCATCACCATGTAGTTCATTTCTTCCTCCGTGACAGCTTCCTATTCCTTTGAAAGTCTAAAGTGACTTCTCAAATGCATGCTAACAAGGTTAGCACCTTCTATGTTGAACCGCTGTAAGATTTTCTCAACATATTCTAATTGCAAAAGCTTCAGCTTTAGCTTCCGACCCTTTCTGTCCTGCTGATCCTTATGCCAAGTATTTGTTTAGCTGCTCCCAAATCTTTCATGGAAAACTTCTTAAACATCAGTGTCTTGAGATTTAAAATCTGATCTATGCTGGATCTTGTAATCAGCATGTCATCTACATATAAGAAAAGAATCACATGTGACGTTGCAAATTTCTTGATATAGCAGCAATGGTCTCCATGACATCTAATGAACCCGATATGTGCCATAAAACTGTCGAACCTTTTATACCATTGCTTAGATGCTTGTTTTAACCCATATATGCTCCTCTTCACTTTGCATACCATCTCCTCTTTCCCTTTAACTAAATAACTCTATGGCTGGTGCATATAGTTCTCCTCCTCTAAGTCCTCATAAAGAAATGCTGTCTTAACATCTAACTGCTCTATATGCAAGTCTTCTATAGCCACAATACTCAACAAAGTCCTGATGATGGATATCTTTAGAACTAGTGAAAATATCTCTATGTAGTCTATTCCCGATTTCTGCTGAAATTCCTTGACTACTAGCCTAGCTTGTACCACTTGCTCCCATCAGCTTCTTCCTTCAGCCTATAGACTCACCTGTTCAGTAATGTTGACTTTTCCTTTGACAACTATCCTAAGTCCCAAGCCTTGTTTGATGACAGAGATTTCATCTCTTCATCTATGGCGTGCTCCCTACTTACCCTTTATCTCAATTTATAAAGTTTTTTCAAAGCATTTTGATTCACTACTATCTATCAACAATAAATAGTGCAATGAAAGAGAGTATTTGACTGTAGGTCTACTAACTTTGCTAGACCTCCTAATTGTGGGAATATGTGGTTCTGCCTGTAGAGTAGACTGTATATTCTCTTCTCGATGTTCTAAGATTTTGCTAGACGATCTATCAAACACAGCATAGTCTGAATCATCTATTGTCTCACCCTACTCGTTGAATATAACATCCATTATCCTAACTATTTTTCTATTTTTCAGATCCCACAGTTTATAACTGTAGTTATATGTACTATAGCTAATAAACACACATTTTCGAGATTCAGAGTCAAGTTTTCCCTGTTCTTTGACTCAATATGTACATAGACTATGCATCCAAAAGTATGCAAATGAGAAAATTTTACTTTTTTTCCAGTCCATGCTTCCTCTGGTAGTCCACAATTCAATTTTACCGGAAAAAATTTTACCTTTTTCCCGGTCCATGTTGACAAGTCTGCTGTTGTACCTACTACGTCTGCATAGAACTATTTTGGCAACTCAGCATGCAACCTCATACTCTGGGCATGTTCCATGATCGTTATGTTCATGCGTTCCACCACCCCGTTCTGCCTCGGCTTCATTGGAACAGTTTTTAGTCTCATAATCTTATTAGTTGTACAGTAATCCTCAAATTATTTGATGAAGTAGTTACCGCCATTATTAGACTTTAGACATTTCAAATTCTGACCTGTCTCATTGTCAATTAAGGCTTTTCAGTTTTTGAATATGCAAAATTTATTAGATTTGTTCTTCTAGAAATAAATCCACAATTCCTAGTAGTTTCGTCAATGAAGGTTACAAAGTACTTTGGGTCACCAAGGGAAGGTACTTGAGATGGCCTCCATATGTCAGTATGAACCAGCTCCAACTGTTTTGCCTTTGGATTCTTCGCTTCCTTTGTAAAGCTGACCTTTTTCTGCTCCCGAAGATGCAATCTTCACAGAACTCTAAATTCACCGATTCTAAACTCTGTTGTTTTCCTTTCTGAGCCATAACCTTCATTCATTTCTTGCTCATGTGACCAAGTCGCCTGTGTCACATACCGACGTCAACCCCTAATGCCACCACTGTTATTCTACTGTAAGAACTCGATGATACATATAATGTGCCCTCATTTTTTCCCCCGGGCCAAAACCAATGACACCTTGCTCATCTTTTAGGAATCTCTTTTGAACGATGTCACGATCCTGGATTCCGACAATTGACCCATTGAGATCAAGTTTCTTGTTAGACTAGGCATGTGTCTAACATTCTTCAGCTTCAGTACTATACCGTTGGCATGTGTGATTTGCACTTCACCCTTGCTGACTATACTACAAGCCTCATCGTCCACCAAATATACTTTCTCGAAATTTCCTTTCACATACTCATGAAGTATATACATGCAAGGTGTAGCATGGAATGATGCTCCCAAGTTAACGATCTACGAATTAATTTCTCGAATCCATAGCACAAATTAGAGCATCTACGTTTTCTTCATATGAAATATTAATTGTAGCCTTATCACCTTGATTTGCATCATTCCGTTGTTTTCTCGGAGCCTTGCATTCCTTCTTTAGATAACCCTTCTGTCCACAGTTTAATAGCCACCAAATTTTTGCTTACCAGCCCGCGACTGCGATCTACCTCGTGACTTTGATCTGTGATTTTTTCAGTGCTTATGATTCTTTCTATCATTCTTTCTTCCTCTTCCTTCGGTGTTTAAGGCTGAACTTGATGTCAACCATTCACACGTTGTTCTTTTGCGTGATTCCTCTCTTATAACAAACCCATCAACGTCCTCTAGTTTCAACTTTGTTAATGCCGAGGAGTTGCGCACTGCCACAACCAGGCTGCTCCAGCTTTCTAGCAGACTTGAAAAGAGAGCTAGGGCTCTGACCTCATTATCAAAACTAATCCCAACCGACTCTAACTGATTGGTGTTGGAATTAAATTCATTGAGATGTTCGGCGATGACGGCATCATCCAGCATCTTCAAGTTGAATAACTTTTTCATCAAGTATACCTTATTCAATATAGAGGGATTTTCATAAATCTTCTCCAACACCTTTAGAAAATTCTTCGTTTTCTTCTTCTCTGCGATATTAGAAATCTCCTTGGTGCAAGACTTAGTCGCACCGTCCCCAAAACTTTTCAATCTAATTCCTCCCATTCATTATGCGTCCTTTTCTCAGGTTTCTCACCGATCAATGGTTAATACAAGTCCTTCTGGTACAGAACGTCATCGATTTGCATCCTCCAAAGGGCAAATTTCAAACTATTGAACTTTTCGATCTTGATCTTTCCTTCTTTTGTCATATTGCATTCTTCAACCTTCGAACCTTGCTTTGATACTAGTTGTTGTGGATTCTATCAAAGTCCCAATCAAATCCAATCAATTAGCCACTCGTTGAATCGTGCACATAAGCTACAGAAGAATAACGAACAAGAAAGCAAAACAACCACACAAAAAGACACACAGTAATTATATGGTTTGGTAAGTAGTGTCTACGTCCACAGACTCACACTCTTACTATAAACCAATAGAGAATAGAATACAAGTGTTCTAAGGCTAGAGAGGAGAGAACAGATCTTAAAACAATCTAAAAACCTTACGCTGCGCAAACCCTAATCAGTGCTTAAAAGCGCAAACCTGCACAGACTGCTCAAGCGGTCATCGAGCAGTGGCCGAGTAGTCTACTGAGCCTCTCGATTTTTTCTGCAATCTGCAAAACTACTACACGCCTCTTCAGACCGCTCGATCCGTATATTCCATTGTCGAGGATTTTTTTCACCTTCCATAGCGTGCCAATATTTGGAATAAAGATCTACACAATAATATATTGAACCATTAGATTAATAAAAATAATATATTGAACTGTTAGCTTAATAGAAATAAAGAAATTAAAACAATATTTGGAATAAAGAAATTACAGCTACGAAAGTAAATTATAAACTTAAACAAAGGTAAGGATATATCGGGCCTGAGAGCAAATGGGTGACGTGTTGGACACTGTCCTAAAACAGGAGTTTCTCCCTACGTGAAGGTACCGACGGACTCCTACAACTCCAAGATACATCTTATAGGGTTCTTTTAGGAACAAAATAATTATTTAATACCTAAGAGACAAAATATGTAAAATAATAAAAAATACAGAACAGAGACAGAAAGATGGTTGGGTGAAGGAGAAGATTAGTCGATAATGGAGTATCTGGAAGTATGAACACGTTGAACAGAAGCTCAATGAATCAACGAAATCGTGAAATAAGAGTGCGACCATCCTTACTATTTATAACCATCTGATGAACTATTAAGATTAAAACGGGACTCCTTAATAGATATCAACAGATCATAAAAATATCTCAAAGATCATAAAATCTTATCTGAATATTTAGAATCAGTGTTCTACTCTAACTCGACTAGGTTAACCCATGGACACCCAATGGGTACTCGCCCCACTCGAGTTGAGTGACTTCGGGCCACTAGAGTAATTTGAGTAGGTGGGCCCGGGGTATCCCATGGTTCAACAAGATCTTTTCCTTAGCTACCAAGCTACATGTCTCCTAATGTCTCGTGCAAAATTTAGTGTACTGCTATTACCTTCATTGTCTCTGGGACATTATTTGATTCTCAAGGGAATCTTTGATCATATAATCTGTGCTATATTGTTTCTGCCATCCAATTAATGTTGGACCACATAGTCTGTGTTTATGTCATCATAATCAGGTAGTTAGAGCTACACTCACAGTCTATGCTGTATTCATGCTATGTACCATTGTCATATAATCACATAATATGTGCTATTCATTCGTAGTCTGAGCTACATTTACATAGTCTGTGCCATGTTTCTTGTCCCTTGTTTTGGAGTTAATTAACAAGGGGTAGTAATAGTCAGTAATAGCCAACCGAGCTACTGGAGGTCCCAGTAGCTCGAGTCACTAATATCTCGAGTAACCCGAGTCCGAGTGAAACGTTTCTTCGTAATACTTGGTCAATTCCTTCAAATAGAACTGACGGAGTAGAATCAGTGCTTGCTCATAACTCGAGTAATTAGCTTAAGTATTAATTATTTGATTATGGGTGATTTCAACCCGAGTGGCTCGAGTAACTGCAAGCGACTCGATTAACTCGAGTCACTTTGCCCCTCTAGGTTTCTGTGCTTGTTTTGTCCATTATCAACCCTTTTTTAATCTAGGAGTTCGTTTGCTCGAGCGATACGCCTGAATTGGTTGCCTTGAAAACATATCCGATTAAGATGCACGACATATTTTCTTGAGTTACTCGGTCATTAGAGCTCGAGTTGCTTGACTTTATTGCTCAATTCAAATTCCAAGAAAGTTCTCGATGATCATTGCTCCTTGAGTTTCGTCGTGTCCTATCATTATCTCATACAAATTTTTCTTGATTTCCTCATTGTCAATTTGGTCGAGTCATTTACTCAAGTGAGCCGATTCATCAATATATTTTTATTCCATCTATACAACTCAAAAGCTTTACAAACATTCCTCTTTTGATGTTTATGCCCATCAAGAAGAGATAAACCAATCATAACCCAATTGCCTGAGATTAAAATAAAACAAAATAAAAATCCATTGATCCAAAACAATTGCTGGTAAGGAGGAAAGAGGAAAAAACTATGTGCATTTATTGAGACTTAAAATCAATTATCTTGATAATTTCCTATAAGACAGTAAAACCACTAAAACATACCCATGCATGGTAACGGTAAAAACTTTAAAACAATCCATTAAACTTGATCTTAAAGGCATTGAACCTTTTAAACGTTTTGAGTTTAAAAAATTTACAATTAAAACTTTGATGTTAAAAAATAAATAAAATAAAAATACAGTTTTCAAGAAAAGTTTTGAAACTTTTTTCTAAAAATTATTATTATTATTATTTTAACAAGAACTTCTCTCAAATTATTTATTTTTATTTTTTTATATATTTATATTTATATTTCTTATTTTCTTGGTTCCTCTCGGTTTTCCCACAAATCAATTCTTTGTTTTCTCAATTCCGTAACACTTTCACGATTCCAAATGTAGAATGTATTTTAAGTTATAATTATATTTTTTTAATTATAATTTATAAGTTAATAATTTCACTACACTAACTTTCTATTATAGTTCTTATTTCGTGCTAATACAACTTCTTTTTTGATATGTTATAATAGGAGAAATAACATGTGCTAACACAATTAATTTTTTTCATTTATTATAAATGTACGAGTTTAAAAAATATATACTCACAAAATAAGAAAAAAGAGTCAAACGAGAAAAAGGATAATGAAATCTTACGTGCTCCAATTGCCAAATTCTTGGAAAACAAATCTCATGGCTAATGACCGACGAAAGACCTAAAGAGTGAGAGAGTTTTGAGATTTAACCTTCTGAGTTAGTCATCTTCTCACCTCCTAACTTAACTTATGATAGTTAAGTTAAAGAGAGAGTTTTGACATTTGATCTTTTAAGGTAGTCATCTTACCTCATAACTTATGATAGTTAAGTTGAGTGCAGGATTGGATTTTTGGGAAATGTATTTTTTTTTTTTTTTACAATAAATATATGTTATGTAGTATTATTAAAATACTTAATAATTATTCAACTGAACTCGACTAATTTAGCTGGTTTTATAAATCTAAGGCCTTGTTTGAAATATCTAAAAAAATTAACTTTTAAAAGATTTAATTTAAAAAAATTTAAAAATTATTTAAAATAATTTATTTAGATTAGAACTTTTTTAAGTTATAGTGTTTGTGATATTAGTATGATTTTTTTAAAAAAAATTAAAAGAGTTAATTTCTTGTATTGAGGGTATTATATTTATTTTATTTAAAAAATATGAAATTATTTGAAATGCCAATAAGAGTAAAAAAAATGTGGCTTTTTGGAAATGCTAAAGACTATGGTTTAAAAGCTATTCTATTATTTTTAAAAAAATATTTTAAAAAAAATCCAAAAAGGGTCTAATTGGTATCCAAATTTCTCACCAAGATTTGTTTTTAAAAAATAAAATAATTATAAACTTGGATTTTTCCCCTTGAAGGTGCACGTATCTCTGGTCGGAAAAGACAAGATGAGAATATCATGGATCACCGGCGACGACGCTCCGGCGACGGTCAGTTACGGCACTACTCCGGGTGTATATGGATTTTCTGCAAGCGGGACGACGTCGTCTTATCGTTATCTTCTGTACGAGTACGGTCATATACATGACGTGGTGATTGGCCCATTGGAGCCCAGCACGGTCTATTATTACCGCTGCGGCTCCGGTTCAGACCGGAAGCTCAGTTTCAGAACCCCACCAGCTCAATTTCCCATCAACTTCGCCATTTCAGGTATTTTTATCGGCCGATATTTTTATTTATTTATTTATTTATTTTAAATTTTTTGACTAATTTTTTTTTGTTTTTTTAATTCTTTCAATGAGATTATCCAAAAATGTAAAAACTTATTTTTTTTTTGATCTTTTGTACTTATTTTTTTTATTTTATCGATTTGTTTAGCTAAGATGACCTGAAAAGGTAAATATTTTTGACTAAAAGTAAAAAAATTCACTAAATATAAAAGTAAGAAACAAAACAATTGAATTATTAAATTATTTTGGATTATTTTTGACTTTTTAAACTTTTTTTTATATTTGTACATTTATTTTACTTTTTGGCACGTTTCGACGAGAGAAGTCAAAAGAATAATAATTTTATTACACGATAATTTTTTTTTACTAAGAATGAATATAAGTAAAATAAAATAAATAAATAATTATTCCAATTGGGGTGATATATTTTATTAAAAATAAAAACCAATTCATAAAAAAATTTGCATCTCTGTCTCCTGGGAAGGGGTGCAGATTTTTCTTTTTCTCATGCTGGGAAACCACGCGAAAGAAGTCGCTAGGCAAGAGATATTAAAAGATGGTATGGTAGAGAGTTCTTCGGATGTTAAATGAAAGAAAGAAAAAATATTTTAGCGCATTTGTTTGGGAGAGATGAAAATCTTGAAACAAATTTGTATTTGTTCATACCAATCTTACTTTAAAAAAAAAAATAAAAGACAACTTGATTAGAAATAAATGTTGGGAATTTTTGACTTAAATTCTCATAAATAAGATCAATAGACTTGGATAATCAAATGATAATTCACGTAAACTTTAATCCACAATAGCAATCACGAAAGAATAAGAACAGCTAAAATACGCAAGATTTACGTGGTTCGGTTGGTTGCCTACTTCCACGGGAGAAGAAACAATCCACTATTATCAAATATGGAATACAAGTTTTTATTCTCAACCTCACAATCTCTGTATATAGCCTCAAATTGAGTCTTTCTGTGTCTCTCTATTCTCTCTCTAATCTCTTTCTGAGTCTCTCTGAGTATTAAACAACTTACACACGTTTTTCATTCTACCTTAGATGAACTATAGGGTCCATATTTATAAGCAACGACCAAAAATTCCAAAAAAACGCTTCAGGACGTCGCGGCGGAGCTCAAGCGCCCAGTTAGCGCACCATTATGACCTCTAGGCGCTCAAGCACCCAGCGATCGCCAGCTTCTGGACTGGCAAGCGTTCAAGCGCTCTACGAGCGCCAGCTTCTGAACTGCTGGTTTTCTTGAAAAATTCAAGTCACAAACCCAACAATCTTCACCTTAGCTTGAATTTCTCAACCATCTTGTAGAACTGTTGGTGTTGAGTCGACCTGCACTCCTTTTTTTGGGTATGAGTGCTCCACCTTCTCTAAATCTTCAAGCTGAATAGACTTGAACCAAATCCAAGCCACACTTGGATTTGACTCTCTTGCAGTCAACAGTCTTCTCATTCTTGGACAATTTTTCAAACTCCAATTTTTCATCCTTTTGTGAAAACTTCACCTTCTCTGATACTGCTACTTGCCCTTGAACTGTTCCTATGCTGCCTATAGCTTTCTTGTAAGACGAAGTTTCTCCACTTGACTGTTCCCTCTGCTATTGACTTGAACACCATCACCTGATTTTCTAGATGAGCTTTTCTGACTGAACTCCACCTCGACTACTATACTTTTTTTTTGACTTTCTGACATACTCTGCTCGTCAACCTGACTAAGCCCCAAATGTCTGTGTCTCGTGCCGTTCCTGCTGAAATCAATCTGTGTGATAGTGGTAACTCTACTTATCATCGTATCCCCTACCAATCTGTAGAGACCATCCACTTTTTGCCCTCTCATGATAACTGAGGATCCTTTGCTGATTTTCATTGCTCCACATTTTTTTGTGAATTCATAGTCTAGAGAATCCAATGTTCCTAAAGAAACCAAATTTTTCTTTAACTCCGGAACATGCCTGACATTCTCCAAAGTTCTTACAACTCCGTCAAGCATCCTAATTTTGACCGTACCAATTCCAACTGACTGACACACTGAGTCATTCCCCATTAGAACTGTACTCCCATTGCAAGACTTATATAAATGAAAATATTCTCTGACTAGACATATATGGTATGAGTATCCTGAATCTAAAATTCATAATTCTGACAGAAAGCTTAAATCTAAGGAAATTGAGAGTACTTCACCTTCTGAGTCATCGTCTGACGATTCTTCGACAAAACTAACAGTTTCTGCAGTCTTTTTACCCTTCTTCTTTTCCTCCAGATGCTGCTTCCATTCTTAGCACTGACTCTTATAATGACCAGTTTTGTGGCAATAGAAGCACTCCACATCCCTTCTTGCACGTGACTTGGATCGAGATCTACCACTGTTGGAACTCTATTCACCTGATCTACCCCTTCCTCTGCTTGACTCAGACTTAACCATCAGCACATCTTCTGCATCATATTCGTTGTCTCTCTTTATCTTCTCATGCAACAAAAGAGTCCCGGTGACCTCTTCTAACTCTAGAGTGTCCTTCTTGTACATCAAAATTGTCACCAGATGATCATAGAACGTTGGAAGCGATGCCAGAAAGAGGATTGCCTTATTCTCATTATCAACCTTTACTCAAAAATTGGATAACTGTGTGATGAGTATATTGTACGTATTCAAGTATTCTAATAGTTTTGTACCTTCTCGCATCTGCAGTCCATACAGTTGTTTCTTCACGTACAACTTGTTGTTCAGATTCTTCTTCATGTAGAGATCTTCCAGTTTCTGCCAAATCTCGTAGGCTGTCTCTACATCGAGCACATTATAAATAACCTCGTCTTCTAGATTCAACCTAATCGAACTCGCGGCCTTGCAATCAAAGTCATCCCAATCATCATCGATCACCTTCTCTGGTTTTTTCGCACTGCCGAGTAACGCCTTGGATACTCCTTACTGGATCAACAGATCCTTCATCTGCCTCTGCCACAGAGAGATGTAATTCTTACTATTGAACTTTTCAACTTCGTATTTGATGTTCGTCATCTTTATTGCAACTTGTGATTAAGCCAATAATCAACTATGATATTCCACAACGACTTTGGATCTTCAACAACCGTCGGCTCTAATACTACTATTGGAAATTTTAAGCTTAAATTTTCAAAAATAAGATCAATAGAGTTGGATAACCAAATGATAATCCACGTAAGATTCAATTCACAATAGCAATCATGAAAGACTAAGAACAACCAAAATACACAAGATTTACGTAGTTCGGCTGACTGCCTACTTCCATGAGAAAAGAAACAATCCGCTATTCTCAAATATAGAATACAAGTTTTTACTCTCAACCTCACAATCTCTGTGTATAGCCGCAAACTGAGCCTCTCTGTGTCTCTCTATACTCTCTTTAGCCTCTCTTTGAGTCTCTTTAAGTATTAGACAACTTACACACCTTTTTCATTCTACTCTAAATGAACTATAGGGTCCATATTTATAAGCCACAACCAAAACCCCTAAAAAAATGCTTCAGGACGTCACGGCGGTGCTCAAGCGCCCATCTAGCGCGCTATTCTGTCCTCCAGGCGCTCAAGCGCCTAGCGAGTGCCAAATAGGCCCTCAAGCGCTCAGCGAGCGCCAGCTTCTGGATTGGCAGGCGCTCAAGCGCTCAGCGAGCACCAACTTCTGGACTGTTGGTTTTCTTAGAAAATTTGAGCCACAAACCCAACAATAAGATCTAAGAGAAAATGTAGGAATTTGAAATTCAATTTCTATGAAATTTTGTTTGTATTTTTTATTCAAAAATAACATACTTTTTTATACATTTTTTTTTTCGTCTTTAATAAAATTTTTAGCATTAATCCAAATTATTATACTTTTTAGATTCTTTCGTCATAAGAAATTCAAAAAATAAATTTTTTTATCAAAAAATATAAAAAGTTCAAACAAGATGGAAAAACTAACTTAACAGGTTTTTTGTAATTTTTTTCGTCTCTAATGATTTTTTAAAGAATTTTAAACCAAACATCCATTTAAGTTTTTTAGACCAAACATCGCTCATCAGTATGTTTATTGTATCTATATATATGTTGAATCGATCAATTTTAGTTTTTTTTATTTAATATTCATTAAACCTCTTTTAAACTAAAAAAGCTATTTTTCTTATTTTAAATAATACGAACCAATTTATATTATAAATTGTCTAAAATTATGTAGTTTGATTAAATCGATTTATTCAATCATTTTTCTTACATTTATGAGGGTGATCATTATACATGTTCCTTGGCCACTTAGGACTTATTTGTTTGCAAGATTAAATGGCCGGATATGATATATAATTCGATAAATTCAAGAAATTCAATATTTGGTGCTTCAAAAAACTTTGGATATAAAATCCAAAATACGGCTATAACCCAGCATAATATACCATGGGATACTAACAGGACCGACCTTGATTAAGTGGGACCCTAAACACACATTTAAAAATGGGCCCTATACATGCGTAAATATTTTAAAATTTTAAAAAATACAAATTATTTTATTGCTTTATATTTTATTAATATCTAATTCACAACTAAAATAACGTCAAACAAAATTAAAAGCAATGTTGATCTTAAAAAAATCGAAAGCTATAATGTCATAACAAAATTAAAAGGTTGTATCAATAGTAGTAAATAATCACTTATATACTATTCTTCTAGTATATTTTGTCCTAAAATTATTAATTAAAGAGATATAATTAAGCTTATATACCATTTCTTTTTCAAAAAATAATATTACTATTTCATTCAACGTTTTCTTTTTATATAGTTGACTACAAATTAGATTTGATCAATTTTAACTTTGAATTTTTTTTTTAAGACAATTATAACAAGTATACTTAACAATATTCTATATTTGAAACACATCAAAATAATCATAAATACAAAACCAAGACTAAAATTTTAATATTTCTAATATATAAAATATTTTTTCTTTAAGTCCTTGATTTTGGATTTGGACCCTTTGATTCTAATAAAATCTTTACTTAATTTTATACAAAACTTAAATTAAGGGCATTAAAAATTTTGAGCCCTATTTTTTGGGCAAATTTTGGAGGCCTAAGGCTGCCGTCTCGTGGCCACCACGTGAGGGCCGGCCCTGAATACGAGGTATTTTATATTTGGTGCTTTTGATATTTAATTTTCATTTTTTTGATTTCAAAACTTGTCTTACAAAACAAGATGCAACCAGAAAACTAAAATAAGAAATAAAGCATGCAAAAGTTAAATTGAGTGCTAAGAGAATAAATTATTCTTATTAATATTTTTATATTAAAAGTTAAATTAAAAAAAAGAACATGACCACTTAAAATAAAAAATATGATTAGAGTTGTAAATTTGAAAGTGACTTTTTAAAATATTTTTTAGCTAGTTTAGAGAGTTAATTAATTAGAATTTATGCAGTGTGGTTAGAGATATTTTAATTAGAAAATTATTTGATACTCACGTAGCATCATGTGGTATTGTCCATATAGTACTTCTGCCAAATAAAAATGTGTAATGTACATTAAGTGAGTTTTTTTGGTCTCTTAACTACTCAATAAAAATGAGTTTATATTATTTATACAAAATATTGTTCACTATGTAATTAGATAAGATCATCACGTAAGCAATGTAATACGGTGTTTTAGGATTAACGAATAATTACCCTTTCTAATTTTGCATTAACGAATAATTACTCTTTCTAATTTTGCTTTTTTCAGGTGATCTTGGGCAAACAGACTGGACCAGCTCAACCCTTCAACACATTACGAACTCAAACTACGACGTTTTCCTACTTCCGGGAGACCTCTCCTACGCCGACACCGACCAGCCGCAATGGGACTCATTCGGCCGCTTGGTGGAGCCTCTGGCGAGCCAACGCCCATGGATGGTGACCCAAGGCAACCACGAGATCGAGAAAATCGCCCTCCTCCACCCCACCGCCTTCACCTCCTACAACGCGAGGTGGCGCGTGCCGTTTGAGGAGAGCGGCTCCTCCTCCAACTTGTACTATTCGTTCGAAGTAGCCGGAGTTCACGTGGTTATGTTGGGTTCGTACACGGATTTTGGTACCAGCTCCGCTCAGTACGGGTGGTTGAAGGCGGATCTAGGGAAGGTGGACAGGGGGAGGACACCGTGGGTGGTGGTGCTTGTCCACGCGCCGTGGTACAATTCGAATGAGGCTCATCAGGGGGAGAGCGAGTCGGTTGATATGAAGGCAGCGATGGAAGATTTGGTTTATGGAGCTCGTGTTGATGTTGTGTTTGCTGGCCACGTCCACGCCTATGAGCGCTTTGTAAGCTTCCTTTTCCTTCCTTTCTTCCTTGGTAAATTACGTTAACTTTCTTACGGGTTAATTAAAAATAACACAGGTTAACTAAAATTATAAAGAGTTTTTAAGTTTTTAGTGTTCGATAATTAATATTTTATATAACATTAAGTTTAATAATAAAAAAAATTAACTCTTAAAGTTTATTTGGTCAAATTGAATCAAAATACTTATACTATTTTAAATACTCATCTCTTTACCTCATTACTTTATCTCTCCATCTCAATACCTACATCTCTCCACCTTCACATCTAGCAATTGCTGGTGAGTTTCAGGGACCACTTCCGGCAATCGTCACACGAGCTTTACTGACCACCTTCGATGACCTTCGGCCTTTGATGATTCTAGAAATCGACTCAGGCGAAGATTCCAGCGACGATTTCTAATGATCAACTCTAGCGACTTTCAATTTGCGATTTTGATGATTTTCTGGTGACTAATTTCGGCGACTTTCGACGACCAATTTTAGTATTTTTTTAACGACCTTCAACCACCAAATTTAGTGAGTGACCAACTCCGATGGCTATATATTTGCATCCCAAAATATAGGTGAACAGAGATAAATTTCATCGTTTGAATACAACGGACAGTGAAGTTTATCTTCAGTGTTCACTTAAAATAAAATCAGAGATAATTTTATCTGTTTGTATTTAGAAATAACTTAACAGAGATAAATTTCACTGTTCAAATATTACGAATAGTGAAGTTTATTTTTAACGTTAACTTGTAATAAAATCAAAAATAATTTTTTCTGTAATCATCTAGGAATAAGTAAACGGGGATAAATTTAACTATTCGAATACAACACACAGTAAAATTCATATATTTTGTGGGTTATAGAAGAAGTTATAACAGAACTGTCGAAGGTTGCCAAAAAGTACAAGAAACTATCACCGAAGAGTCATAAAAAAAAACGATTGCAGCAAATTGTCGAAAAATAATCATCGGTGTTGATTGGAAAAGTTACCGGTGGTGACCGAAAAAAATTGTTGGCGGTGGTTAAAAAAGGTCATCACAGCGACTTAGAATTGATAAATAGTGATGATATAACGAATGTTTGTACTAATTAAAAAACTATGAGTACTAATTGTGATTTTTTTCATAAAATTGTTAAGTATTAAATTAAAAGATCGCACGTCTGAAAACTTTTAAAATAATGAATTTAAAAAATTAAAACAACTATTAAGTGAACTAAATGCACTAAAAAAACTAAAAATTAAACTTATAAGTAATTATCCCAAATCATAAACCTACACCAGATTCGCCTATACCAATTCCCCACCATTTTTCCTCTAACCTTTGTCCCCCAACTGTGCTCTCACCAATCACCAATCAATTATAGACTAACAAAAGAGTTGATACTCCTACCGGGCGGAGTTTAATGCCATTCAACTTCTCCCGGTAAGAGTTTCAACTCTTGTATATATTAGTATTCGATTGGTGGTTTTTTGTCTCTATAAATATATATTTTTTTTTATTAAAAGTGAAATTGCCAAACGGGGCCTAAATTGTAACACAACTTGATTTTCGTGTTTCTTTTTCATGCTTTTTGGTGCATGCTAGCAACGTTGTTTCTTTTTTTTTTTTTGGATTTTATAGTTTAATTCTACTTTTTAATATGATCAATTTTTATTACGAAAAAGACCCATATAACCTTCTCTCTTTCTCTTAATGTCAGAGTCGAGTTTACAAAGAGAAACCCAACGACTGCGGTCCCACGTACATCACCATTGGGGACGGCGGCAACCACGAAGGCCTAGCCACAGAGTAAGTTCGTGTTCGACTTTTTTTAAAAAATATACTTTTTACGAAAAAATTAAACTTTTAAATTATATTATTTAATTTCTTTAAAAAGACAATTATTTTTATTTAATTTTTTCTCAAGAAAAGGTTTATACACATCTTAAATACACTAACATTTTAAAAATAAAATGAATCTCAGAATGAGTTTTTGCACTTTTTTTTTGTAAGGAGAGAGTTTTCCAAATTATTTATGGGAAATCTTATGAATTATCATTTGCAGACCACTGATTTTGGATTTTAATGATTTAATTTTTTGATTTTTACCGAGTAATGCATTGAAATAAAAATTTAATTTTTTTTTTCAAGAAATGAAGGTGACTCGATCCCGTTTTTAAAAAGAGAGTGTGAATATCATTTTCCTTTATTCGCAACTTAGATAAAATTCTTCTATTTATAGGTACATAGACCCACAACCGAAAATATCAATATTCAGGGAGGCTAGTTTTGGGCACGGCCAATTTAAGGTGACGAATGCGACCCATGCATTATGGGAGTGGCACCGCAACAACGATGATGAATCGGTTGTAGCTGACTCAATATGGTTTAAAAATCTTGCGTCTGACCCAACTTGCAAGGTGTAAAACTTAACGAAAACGTGTTTTAATAGTAACACACATATATATGAAGTATCAAAAAAAATTATATAATATCAAAAAATATAAGTGCATATATCAAGTGCACAAATTCGACCACACCCCTATCACGAGAGGTGGACTTCACAAGCATTATTGGATTAGCCTTCTGTGAGAAAGTGTGTGGCTGAATCGGTGCACGTAGCATTGTTGATATTTTGGCAAAACACTCTTATGACGTTTCAAGACATGAACAAATTTTTTTTTTGTTTCGCTTGAATGTAATTTTCTCTCTGTAGACTTGACGATATACATATATGTAATAAAATAGTTAGTAAGCATGTTGCTTTTTACTTTTTAACCTTTTTTCCCACAAAAATTAAGCAATATTTTATTATGGGAATTGTGTGCTTGGCATGTCTCATTAGTGTAGAAACCCTTTTGACCCACATTTAATTATTTGGGTGATTTTCTATTTTGTATTCTGTCATCTTAAATAAAATGGCATATATCATGTTAGGTTTTGATAAACAAATGAATGAATTTATTGAGTTAGATATGATAGTATTATGTACATAACTATCGGAAGCTTTCGTCTTTTTTTCCTCAACAAATTCTGCCATTAGAAAAATTTAAACTCTACCACAAATAATATTTAATGCTTTAAATGACCAAGAAATACCACCGTTTTATGCTCTTATAAAGCAAAGCCAAATCTTAGAAGGTGAATTAAGTAAAACGAAGTTCATGGTCGGCTATGAAATAGTCAAAAATAGTGTAAATTGGTCAGTGTCACTCCAAAATGCAAAAAATCAGGGTGAATCGGCCAAAATATTGATTCTTTTTATAAAGAAAATTGGTCATACTAGTCAACCCGATCAAACTAGAAAAAGTGGTCAAAAGGGGTTTAATCTTTTGAAACAAGGATCCTCTACCACGCTTTTGTAGTGTAATACATCAATTCAAGTGTTAATACCAACACAATTTATGTGTAATGCATTAACAGCCATTTGCAATGTTTAGGTGCCCAGCGCATATGCGCTGGTTTTTGGTCTCAACAATATTAATACAATTTTAATATTAAAACGTGCAAGGTTAAGGCCAAGGCTCATGGGGGTTGTGCCCGTGGGTAGTGCACAAGTGGGATAAAAACTGCGAGTCTCGGGTCAGGATTGTAATTCAGGGCGAGGACAATATGTGGGGCGTATTTGGCACGTTACCTTTGGAATAAGGATGTAAAAATGCCTGGTCTGACCTGGTCGTGGGTCAGGTAGGCAAAACCCAGTTCAAGTTTAGCGGGTTCCTGCTAAAATGCGGGCTAACACGGGCTGGGTTTTTTTGGGAGTTGTAAGCCCAGGCCCAGTCCTAGGATATACAAGTTTGGGCCTTAGGCTCGAGCCGTGGGCAAACCTATCCTGGCTTAGTCGTGCTTTTCATTTTTTTTGTTATTTTATTTTATTTTTTTGAATTGTATTTCGTATATAAATTATTCGAGATAAATGTAGTGGACATACTCTATTATTAGAAAACAACTAAAATCTGAGGGTCTAAAATAAAAAAAATTAATTCTTTTAATTGAGAATTTTACAAGTATTTATTACTACGAAAAGTAATAAATTTTATCAAAAATTTGTATCACATAAATGTCATGTGAAATTTGAGATTTTAAAATTATCTAAGAGCAAGGAAGATTTTTATTATATATACGAATTTTATGATTTTCTGAGGTAATGCGTATTTAAAATTCTTTATCACATAAATGTTATGTTAAATTTGAGGTTTAAAAATTATCTCAGAGCCAAAAAGATTTTTATTATATATATGAATTTTATAATTTTCTGTGGCAGTGCGTATTTATGCAATTACAATGCTCCTAGTGGTTGCAGAAATTACTAGCCCTGTAAAGGGCAACAACGACTCAAGAAAATAGCCGTTGGTGGGTTGACGGCTGGGCTTGGGCCAACCCGCGAAAAATTGGGCTCAAACAGGCTTAGGCTTTTAGCAGGTTGGGCTCAAGCTCTACAGTAACGGATCTTAGGTCGGGCTCGTGCTGCGAGTTATTTTTACACCCCTACTTTGAATGTAGTGACTTAAACAATGGGTGAGGAAACATTTTAGCTCTGTTTTCAAAGTATAATATACCGTTAGAATCGTCTCGAAGCTTGTGGTATATTCGAAAGTGATTTTTGCTCACTTCGAAATTTGGACAAAGACCAAAAAAAGAGCTTAAATCAATGGCTCAAATTATTATGAAGGTAGCCTCGTTATTCACACCTCCGATTGGATGAATGAAGGACCGAGTGACCTAGATTTTTACAAGCGTTGGCGGGATCTAGAGTTCTTGTAAAAAATAGAAAGAATCTAAATAAAAGTGCATACGCGAGAAGGGCCCCCCCACGACTTCTTCATTCAGGGGGGCTAGCCCTATTACTTTCTATTGGGCGAGAGGTGCACCTAACCCATCTACCCAGTAATCAATCATAGTGTTCCGCTGATTTGCACTAATAGACTCCTATTGTATTATAATTAGGCACCCTTCTTTTTGCTGTTATCAACTAATCTTTTCAATGCTCAATTATACTCTATGTTAGAACATTTCCTTGTTCTACCAGTCGACTTGGAGAAAATACCAAATTCATAAGGAAGATCCAATCAAAGATGCCACCGAACCAGTGAGCTCATTACTGTTCACTGATGGTTAAGGCTTTCTTAAAGAAGGCGTGATATAACTTCAGAAAATTTTCATTTTTATTAATATAATGGTAAGCCAGGTCAATTTTCTATTTAGTTAAAAAACTATACTTTCGAGATTAGGTAAAAATGCATGAGACAAGAAAACTTTTATGGGATCATTTCTTGGTCTTTGAGCTAAACCTTTAATTTCTTTGTGTTTGGGCTTATGGACTTGAGCTAACTTCTAAAAACAACACTAAAGTGATATTGGGTCTAGTACATCTCAAGTTTGACCTCAAGAAGACTAAACAGCTAAATAGGCCTTTTCAAAGAAGTTGGGTTAAGGACTTCTTCCTTGAGTTTAAGAACCGATTCAATTTCTCAAGTATATTTATTTCATACTCTCCAAAGAATTGGTCTTTGTGTGAAGCATGAGTAAGAAAAGTACAAATTTGGTACGATCAGGCCTCACTACTGAGTGAAATGCGTTCATCTTTATCCATTTTATATAGCTGGAACCATTTTTTCTTTTACCAAGGACTGCTTAATTAGTAACCACTATGTGCTAATCCCTGATACTTCTCACTGGGTGAGAGATGCACCTGTTAAGAATTTAAGCCTTGGGTTTAATTCTTTTTTATTTGGTAAATTTGTGACAAATTGTTAATCAAATAATTTATATTTTATTATTTGATATTTGACACTTGATCTTTTAAAAGTATTTTTGTACATTGTAGCATAGCAAAATATAAGCCAAAATACATCAAAAAGTTACAAGAGGTGACAGACCGATCGAGCGGTCTATTAAGCGGTCAACTTTGCTTTTAGGTATCTCACACAGTTTGAACAAAAACCTGCAAGTAGGCCTTCACCGATCAAGCGGTGAATAAACCGCTCGAGCGGTCCAAGCGCATACAGCCAATAAATTGCTGCTGTTAGTTAGGGTTTTGAGTGGGCTGTTATAAATAGGCTGTTAGGATTTCATATTTTGCATGACTTCTTATTATATTACAAACTCTAGCCGACAAGGTGCATCTTTATTGATTATCAAGCTCCAAAGCCGGTCTGCAATCACTTGATGATCTTTTAATTTTCGCGCAGTCAAGTCAATCATCAAGGATTCAAATCTTCAATGATCCATTTAAGTTCGCGGAGTTGTTTTAGTAGATTCTCAAGCGTTCAAAGTCTGGTGGTGGATTCTGTTAGCATCTGAAGTCCGGTGGTAGATCACAGTGGCAATCAAGTAAGAAATTGGTGTACGTAGATTTGGCAGGAGTAGACTTACATTCGTAGGTTGTGGATTCAACGGTGTTTGTAAGATTCTCTTGTAACCAACGATTTTTTATAGTGTTTGATCTTTCTGAATCTAGATTAGTCCCGTGATATTTACTCGGTTTAAGATTTTTCATGTAAAAAAATGTTGCGTCTCGTGTGGTTGATTTATTTCTTATATATTTTTGTAATTGTTTAATTAATTTGCAGCAATTAGCTTCTTTAGAAAAATCGATTCGTACAAATCAATTAATAAATGGGATTTTTCAGCACCTAACCCACCTACACACTCATCAATCACGATGTTCAGTTGACTTTTATTATAAACTCCTATTGTATTGGAATTAGGAACCCTTCTTTTTGCTGTTGTCTGTTAGAGGCTAACTGCCAAGATCTATTGATTATGAACATGATTTAAGCTAAAAACAATTGGACGGGCAAACGCTAAACTCGGTTCCACATCAAAAATATTTTGATGTCAAACTATCAAAATAAATCCAGTATATACTCTCAAAACTAGATTAGAGTTATACCTTACGAAATCTGGTATAATTGATTTCGGTTGCTGTAACAATTTTTACTCTATAAGCTTTCGAGATTATAGACAAGTTGAAACTCCAAATTCAAGCATTATGCTGTATTCCCGAATACTAGAACACGTCTGTATTGTGGGCTACCTTGAACGTGTTCTTCAAAATCCTCTCCAGTCACCAAGGAAATACGTGAAAATTCTAGTTGTATATAATGTATATGTATGGCTACGGCTGCATAACAGCATATAAACAGGTTACCGCAGGGACCTGTAGAGTAAATATAACTTAGGTTCTCGATGTAATTATGAAAATTCACCTCAACCCAAAAGTAATTTCATAAAAACATTAATTATAATTTATTCTACTAAAAAATTATAATTGTACTCCTAGCCATATTCTCAAAACTGAATATTCGAGCTCCTGTTATTAAATGTTTATTTATTCTCCCCACGTTAAGATTCTCAACACTCACCGATTAAATTAAATTACTGATAATTATATTTAATAGGTTTCTTCAAAATTCTTTAAGTCCTTCAACTTTACTTATTTGACTGCCAAAAAATTAAATTTACTTGTAGGGTTTGGTTCGATCAAAACTTATAAATTTTTTTAAAGAAGTATCATTAATCCCGATCTTTCAGGACGTGAATTTCGTTAATAATTAATATTCACCATATAATTAATATTGTTATTCAATTTACCAAAATTATAAACCTATAAAATATCGCACCATTTAATGAATAAAAATACCAAATATTAAATATACATAAATAATTAATTATTTCATAATTAAGAGTATAAGCGCTCATAATAACCTTAGAGTGTGAATTAATTTATATAGTCAGTATAAATTAATTACCCCAACATGGTCCTATTCAATACATACAAAGTGCTTTAGTACGGCGAGTCGGAATAATAGGCGACACTATTATCTATTCCCTGTAACCAAGACATGTCTACCAAAATTCTGCGCTACAGTTATACCGATGATTTGTCCAATTTCATCTAAATTGTGAACTAAAAATTTATATTCCACAAGAACCTTTAATCTGATCTTCCGTGTACAAGCCGAACTCTACACACCAGATTAAATACTATGTAAAATAAAAGACATCAATGCACAACATTAAATAAATAATAAAATACATATATTGTTCATTAAGATTCTTATTAAAAAAATAATTTTATTAATAAATAAAATTAAATAAAAAACTAAAAAACACATGATTTTTAGTATACAACCTTGACATTGTCAACTAATCTTTCTAATTTTCGATTATACTCTATGTTAGAACATTTATGTGAATCCTATTCCGATCTAAGTGGTCATATTCTATGTCTCGTGGTAGAAAGAATTAGTCCTCTTTTCATTCCAAATTCAAGAATACAACCAATACGACTGATATTAGCTTAGCGTGCTAGCTGCTGTTTCATTTCATATAGTGATAACGGTTTCTCTTTCTTAGCGCTCCGCCCCCTTGTATGAATCAGGAAACTTTGGTTACGTGGCTTTCTCTTATCTTATAGGGGTCTATTTCTCTGACTTGACTTAGCGGCTAGAGTATCTATTTCATATGGTGAGAGTCATTGATTCAAATTCGCCAATAGTAGGTAAAACAGACCAAAAGTAGGTAGTTGAGCCACTACTTGGGTTCTTCTTTCTACACTCGCACACTACTTACAAAATTAGAAAGTACATTTATAGGGAAGAAAATGAGTGTTATTTATTTGCATGCTTGCACAAAATGTCAAGAATGGTGGCTTGATTTGGTGGCTTGTTATCTAAAATCCTTCATAGGCAAGCTTAATATAATGACTACGAAAACTGATATGATTTGAGCCAATTTTAAGAAGATTGAGTTGCATCTTTTGCAATCTTCAACACCCTAAACCTATTTAATTGGGAAGAGGAGAAGGAGAAGAAAGAGAAGGAAAGGCAAAAGAAGAAGCAGAAGAATTAGAATAAAAAAATATGTTTTTGTTTTACTTTTAATAAAATGAAGCAAAAAACACATTTGATAAATAATTTTTTTTGTAAAATTTTATTTTGAAACAAGAATGATCAGAGGAAGCACACTATTTTAGATTTTATCTTCCCAAATAATTAGTTGTCTTGTGTTCATTAGCAGAGCGAAGAAGGGACCAGGAATTTTTTTTCAAGTTTTAATTCTTATTGTTGTATATTTTAATAATTTATAATTTTGTCCTCTCTCAATTATTCTTTTAACCTTCTAAAGTTTTTTTTGCTCATTTTTCTCTATCATATGAAAAGGAAAATCTAATATTTTTAGATCACATAGAGATCATGCATTCCAAGTTTCAATATCTTCTGGAATTCTGAAAGAGTTTGAACTGCCCAAATTTCATTCAAATTTTATTGGGAGAAATCCAACACCACAACAAAATATACATATTCGGTGATCCAGAAAATACATATTTATTAACTTTTAACAATTACAATAAACAGAATTTACAGGAAACGAAATACAAAAAATAACAAGAACAGAATATACAAACCGAGTTCTAAAAACGTAGTTTCCTTAAAAATGATTCACCGCCTACCGAGAGTGTTGTAGGTTTTTCACCGGCGTCACTCTCCCAGGATAAAACGGCTGACACGATCGTTGGAACACCACCAAGGATC
>JAULJZ010153195.1:0-80939 GCA_032270985.1 Heliamphora pulchella
CCCTGGCCCCTAACTCCCGACCCTTACATTGACCCCCGGACTTGGACCTTCTTTTTAGTTATGATTGTTGAATGTTATTAAAATTAATGCCACTATTTAGTGACGAGGACAAAATATCATCACTAATAATTACTAACTTTTAGTCACTAGATTTGAGAAGTCACTAATAGTGTTGTCACTAAAAACAATTGACGCCAACAAACAAAAATTATCATAAAAATCACAATTTTTGCCTTTTAGTGACGATTCGTATTGTTGTCCCTAAACACCTATTTTTAGTGATAAATTTATGTTGGTCACCAATTATTATTAATGACAAAAATTAAATACTTATCACTAAACACAACTAGATATTTTGTGACAACTCTTCGTGTTGTTATTAAAGGTTCGTGTAATATGATTTAGTGTCAAGTAAAAAATATTGTCACTAATAAGAGGTTTTTTGTGACAATTGCTTTATTGTCACTAAATTTGTTATCACTAATACTCCTTAGCGCCAAATTTCATTTTCCGCCATGCTTTTAGTGACAAAATTTATGTGATAAAGATGAATTTGTCATAAAAATACATGTATTAAGAACTTTTGTGACAATTCTTATTCTTGTCACTAAATACTTACATTTAGTGACAAATTTATATTTGCCACCATTTTTTTTGTCACTATAAATCTTTTTTCTTATAGTGTGTTTCCGGAGTTTTATGTGATCGACGGATACCTATAAAATTAAAAAAATTTTTTTTGTAGGACATCTATTAGACCAGCGTTTTATATAGGACAGAATATTGCACTGTTAAAAAAGATCACATAAATAAGATGAATGCTGCAGAAATAAGAATGTTAAGATGCATGTGTAGAAAGACTAGAAAAGATAAAATTAGAAATGAAAATATTCGTGAAATAGTAGGGGTTGCACCAATTGATGATAAGTTGAAAGAAAATAGATTAAGGTGGCTTGTGCATATACATCATAGACCAGTTGAAGCAGTAGTAAGAAAAAAATGACAAAATTATGAGTAATGAAAACACTATGGGGAGCAGTAAGCCTAAATTGACATTGGATGCGGTATTAAGAAAATATATGAATATATTAAAATTAACTGAAAATATAGTTCTTAACATAATAGAATTGCGTAAAACGACTAATGTAGCCGACCTCAATTGATTTGAATAAAAATTTAATTTGGTTTGGTTTGATTTTCTAATATTTTTTATCAAATTATTATATATTTTTAATTTTTGACCAGCAAATAAAAAACTAGTCAACACATGAAATAAATTCAAAGAAGACAGGAAAAAAGCCAAAATAAACCAATTAGTTAGACTTTATGTTGCTTATTATTGCCTTTAGTAAATTTTTTTTCGAAAAATTAGTGAACAGTTCAATTTATAGATTGTTCACTGTTTTTCACCCAGCATATAATTTTTTAACAAGTAAGATTTATCCTCATAAAAGTTTTAATATGCAAAACCTTTTTGGAACAAAAATACCCCAGAACAAATAAATTTATCTGTGTCATTTCAAAACATATATAAAGAATACATATAAATTTATTTGTCTTTTATTGGAAACACATGTAAAAAATACAGATAAATTTATCGATCTTATTGAAAGTACGTATAAAGAATATAGATAAATTTGTCTGTACTTTTTTAAAATATATATAAAAAATATTTGTTATACAAAATATATAAATTTATCTGTTTGCAGGGTATTTTTGAGAGAAATCACGCAATTGGACATTACGCGTTAAAACTTAATTTTTTTGATCTTTGACTGAAATTTCCTTTTTTTTATCTTTTGAATAAAAATTTATACTTTTTTATTTTTCTCATTGAGTCAATTCATAAAAATTAAATTTTTGAGCCAAAAAATGAAAATAACTTTAAAAAAATATAAATAAGTAAAAATATCAAAATTTATCCCAAATGGGCCTCAATGACTTTTTTCTGTATCCAGTCAAATGGTTTTGATTAACAAGAGAACCAAATAATGACGAAAAGAAATGAACTATTTTTTATTTTTTTTAAAATACATAGTTTGCTAAAAATAAAAAATAAAATCAAACTCAGCTTGTGTTTGGCCTGGCTTAAAAGCTAGGCTTTTTGGCTTTTTATACAACAAAAAGCCACTTGGTCGGGCTTCTGTTGGCTTTTTGGCTTTTTTCTCTCATAAAAAAGCTATAAATTGACATCTACTTTTATCCAAAAAAGTCAAAAAACCTAAAAATTACTAAAAAAAGTTAGTCCAAACACAGGCTCAATGGGTCACCAGGTGGTGAAGGTTTGGGGTTTGAGGGTTTGTTCCGTCCAAGATCTCAAATTCAAAACTTATTAAATGCTAGCAATTCTTGTGGATTTAGTTCGTACGTGAATTTGCCTCAGTTTTAATTAAGTCCTATTTGTAGATGAAGGGATTAGTCCTTTAAAAATTAGTCGAAATGGGCATAAGTTGACCTAAACACCGTAAACATCAAGAAAAATTAAGAAAAAATGTCAAAACATGCCCAACAAAGTTACAGTTCTTGGATTTATTTAATTAATCTTTAGAAATCTTGATATATTGTTATTTTTATGTTTGTCTAGTGGATATGAACTGAAAACAAAAAACAAAAAAATATCAACAATTTTAAAAAAATACAAAAGAACGACAAATTCCTCTGAAAATACAGGGTTTTAAAGTTGATGCCAAACTTGACGACACAAAGTCCACTTAGTAATAATTTAATGACTTCGCACATCAGTTTAAGTTTTATACATGCTTGAGCATATCCAAAAGAAATTATCAAATTGAGCAATAGCTAATTAAAATGTATAAAATTAACAATCAATAAATTTCTAAAATAGATATGATACTTAGTGATAAAGATATTCAACACAAAGTTATTCTAATTAAGCAAGAATTAGTTATAGTTAATTACTCCAACTTGTGCATAATAGTGTTTGTTTTATGCAAGAGATGAATGTCAAGTTGTGCCTAATGTGTGGGTTATGCAAGATGAAAATCAACACGCATGCGAACAATAGATTTATTAACTGTATATTTGAAAAGGGCAAAGACTTGCCCGTGCCCAAACACATGCGTGCCTCTGTTCTAATGTATTGAAAGTCTTTGGACATGTTTCAAGATTCTTGCACCTCAAAATTGTCACGTGATCTAATAATTTTAATGTTTTAAAATAGAAAGACGCGTGGAATTTTTGGTTCACAACATCGCTTACTAAAAACTAGAAGAGTCAAAAAATAAAATAGTCTTCCCCAAAAAAATTCAATATTCAATTTATCTATGCCCTTTATTTTACATTTATCTTTTATTTTATTTTTCAAATTTAATAGTATTATCCAATTTTAAACAAAGACCATAAATTTCCAAGCATTAGTTTGGATATGTTTGATATGTATCCAATATGTGAGTTTTTTTTTTTTTTGTGAAGTTCATGTTCTCAAATACAAAATGGTTGAAATGTCTATTATTAACTTTCTGAGATATAAATATAAGTAAATGAAAATTTACATATTTAGATAGGTCAATAGTTGAGATGCCAACATCAATTTAACAATTGGAGATAATGTCAAGAAAACCTTGTTCGTAAACCCTACCTTTTTTTCTTCTTAAGTTAATATGATATGAAAAATTACGGTATTCTCTTTAGAATCTGGAATAATATTTACAATATCAAAATCCGTATTCATCTAGGTAGAAGGTCTCAAAACCGCAGATTAATAAGGAGTTTAAAAATTCATGTTTGTACATAATGTATGATCATTAAACTCGACCATTGACCTAGTAAAGAATATTCGAAACATAGTAGTGCAACTATTTATTACAAGAAAAGCAGGTTGAAACATAGCAGAAGGCAATTTTTGTTGTTGAAATATTTGGATTAGCAGTAGGCCAATAAACTCTAATTCTCGTTTGATAACTGGTATGAATTGGGCAGGATTAATAATGAGGTGGGATTAGTAATGAGGTGGAATTAATTTTTTTGTGTTTAATTTGACTAGGATTAAATAATGGACTAGATAAATTCATATTTAATTTGGGTGGGATTGAATATCGTTGGATAAGATTATAATGATCAATTTCCAAAATTACCCTTGTATTAAGTTAATTTATTTTAAAATTAACTTAAATAATTTAATAAATTAAAATTTATGTTATTTATTTTAATATTTTAATATTTCTTATTATTTTTTAAAAATTTCAAGTTCACTCCTTAATTCAATCATTTCTAATCCCACACCCTGCTCACTAAGTTATCCCTCATTTGGGAGATAACTAATTCGTCCGGATAACTAGTTCGGAGGCTTTCTTATATAAACAAGCATCGAATTGGACTATACTCTGAATTAATAATCCAATCTGATGGTTAGTCCGCCAAAATAAATGAGGCCTAAGGTTATACATCAAAGAAGATAAGGAGAATAGTATTTCAAACATTATGTCACTAGTTCAGTAATTTAGTTGAGATGCTATGGACATTTAAAAATCGACAAGTGACTTGATTATCTTAGATTATTGAAGATTATAGTAATCAAGAAAGTAGAAATTACTATAATTTAATTGACTTGGGTCATGAACTCTGAAAGGAAACTAGAAAAATGTTATAGCTTGAGCTTTGCCAATTTAAGAGTCTATTCACTAAAAGTGAATGGAAGAAAAAAATAATAAAGGAGAAATAATAAATAAGGGTTTCTAGTTTTTAATATCTTTTTTAGTTGTGATTGACAAGAAAGAAAAAATAAAGAATAGAGCCAAAAAATGTATAAATAGTAAGTCAACCAAGTGAAAAAAATGATAAAAAGGCGTGACGAGTCTAATATGCGTTTGAAATACAAGTTATTACCATGAACGGGACTGGTATTTATGACTTACAGGAATTTAGGAGTGTGAGCTTTTGTTTTGCAATAAATTCATTTCACATTGCATCCTATTTTTGGGTGATTCTAATTATATACACATCTTTACTTCTACATGTTCATTTTTTATCACAATTTTATCCTTTAATCAACTTACCAAAACAATCCTAAAAAATTGAAGGAGAAGCACGGAGAAAGGAGGGAGGGAGAGTGCGATATAGGGAGAATGAAAGGAGAGGAGGAAAGTTGGAGAGGAAGAAAGTTGGAGAGGATGGCAGTATTTGGTATTGCTGAAACTAGTAATTGCTTATAAATTATAATTTGTAGCAGAAGTTATGAGTGATTGATAAAAATTATAATATGTAGCTGAAATAGAATAAAAAATAGTTATAAATTGTAACAGAAATTGTACGTACATGTTTGAAAAAAATTATAATTTATAATTAAAATTAGTAACAGTAACTTTTCCAAACACTCCTAATATGGGGAGGCAATAGAGGGTCAAGCGGCGACAATGGGCAAGGGAGAGAAAAAGAAAAGAGAGGACATGAGGGAGATGAGAAAAGGGGGTAAAGATGGGTGGAGGGTTAGGATTTGGAAATTAGAAATGAGGGTATTAGGTATTAAGCAGGGTATATAAAGTAAAATCTGTTATTTTAAAATTGAAGGGTGGGTGTATTTAGAAAGTGTGTGCGTGTTCATTGATTTTTATAATGTATTTAGAATTTTTTTTTCTTTCTCCATTTTTTCTTTCTTTCTTCACTTTTAAATATGACGACTTGGTTGCTTACCTTATAGCAGATGATTTAACATTTTTTATGCATAAAACACATCTTGTTAACAAAGTTTCAAAATAAAACCGTATGAATTTTTTTTTTGCATTAAAAGTTGGTCAAAAACATTTGTCACAACTCATACTATTCGCCTTTGAGCCAAAAACAACTTGAAAAAAACTAAAAGTTTTTATTTTGAAAAACTCAATTTTGTTGCATATAACTTTCATTTTTCAATAGTCAACTTTTATCGTTACTTCAACTACCTTGTAATACTCTTACCAGTTAGCGACTAGACTAGCTTGATTTAAAACTTTCCTTTGTACCAAGTTTGTCAATATTGCTCTACCTCGGACAATACACAGCATTCTATATATAAAAAAAATTAGTTGCTAGTTTGCTAGTTTTGTTCTGTTTAAATTAATTACCAGGTAGAAACTCTTGTTTCTTTGCAATTTTTAAACCCTACCTTATTTTCTTTTTAAATTAATATAAGAAAAAAAAATTAGGCTATTGCCTTTGGAATCTTGAATAATGTTTACAATATTGATATCCGTATTCATCTAGGTACGTACAAGGTCTCATTTTAGAAAATTTATAAATTAAAGTGAGTTTGAAATTTTATGTTGGTAACATAATATAGCACCATTAAACTTGACTATCTGACTTATTCAATAACGAATCTTTATAATAGGGTGCAACTATTTATTACAAGAGTTGCCAATGATAAACATAAGAAGAAAGGCAATCTTTGTTGCTCAAATAGTTAAATTATTGTTAAGCCATCAACTCAAAAGTTTTACATCTTATAGGAGATAAGGAGAATAGTATTCCAACACTCCCTCACTAACTTAAGAATTGGGTACTCATAATCGACAAATGGCTTGGCTATATTATTGATGTGTGTCGTACCACACTAAAAAAAAATATTTATAACCTAAGTTTAATTACTACTTGGTAAAATAGCGATTAAATCCAGGTATCGTTCTAACATGGATTATTAAGCTTAATCATAATTCTTTAAAACCAAAATATTGATTCGGCTCTTTAATAAAAATGTTAGTTTTCTTTTTATTAAACTAAGAACATAAAATAAATAAAACTGAATTAAAAATTTTGATTAGACGAAGAAATAAGATCCTGGAGTTTTGAATCCACTCTAATCAAGTAATTTAGACCCGTTAAGATTCAGTTAGTTTCCAACAATTCAACTTAACCCAATTTCGGTTACAAGCTTGACTCGAGTAATCATGAAAGAATATGTTTAATCAAATCTAGCATAACCTATCTAGACGGGCACAAGTCGTCTGTGTAAAACCCAGCACGATCCATCTTATCACAGGATAACTTATCTCATATTTGGATTGAAACATGATATTAAAACAGTTGCATGATATTACAATCATAATCATAGAAAGTAAAAGCAGAAACTTAAATAAAGATGATAAATGCCTGTTCATTAAAACTCAACATCTATAAAAATCATACAACGATGTTGAATATGATATTGAAAGAACAAAAATCATAACTAAAATTTAAATATCGGACTAGGGTTTTATCGAACCCTGGGACGAAGAGCCTAGCCACTCATGCTGCGGCTACAATCTATCAAGGTTGAATAGAAAATTTGATTCCCAAGCTCCGTTCTCGCCTTCTCATCGCTTCCACATCCCTAGTTGTTGCCTTCTATGTCTCATTTGACTCTTGGAATGAATGTTGAACTTTTCTGCCTAAGGTTGCCTATTTATAATGTTTGCTGCGTCTTAGTGTTTCTAAGTTTCGTGCAATTTATATCCGTGTCCCTCCGGATGAAAAGTTTCTAGGCAAAATTGTTTGGACACTTGTCTGGACGAAATATTATTGTCATTCACTGTTTGGAAGCTCGTTTGGACAAAAATGTCACGACTGCCTTTTTGTGCTTTTCTTCTGCATTTTAGCTTGTTTCTCCAACTTGTTGCCTCTTCTGATGGTAACACTGAAACACTAATGGAACATATTACTTAACATAAAGTAGAGGGTTTGCTATTGCAAATTGCAGGATTTGAACGGTACTTTTACGCACTGACCACACCTCCCCAACTTACGCTTTGTTAGTCCTCGAGCAAAGCAGAAGAAAAGAAATGAAATGAAATGAAAAGATTACCTACACTCCCACATGCATTTTGAAAAATTTAAGTTAAAACTATAAACTTTCTACCCCCGATAATTAATTTGCAAATTTCTTCAGTTACTTCCATCACTACAAACAACTCCCCATAGACTCGAACTTAGTGTATGTGAAATCTTAGCTGCTGCATTGGCATCGTGCTTCTAAGTAATTAAAGTTCGAACTTTTATTAAAACTACGCCTCAACTTCAATTCTCACTCGGTATTCACTCACAATTTAAATACTTTGAAACAAGTTATTATATGGGTGCACTCGTGGTATGCGGTAGAAATAATTTCAAGCAAAACAAAAATATCCCGCATACTTAAGACACAAAACGCTGAATTCAAACATGAGTCTTAATCTCGTGGTTAGAATGCTAATTGTTGAGAATATATAGAGACTGCTTGGTTCGTTGTCGTATCGTACCAAAAATAATATTTAAATCCTAAAATTAACAACTATTTGGTAGAATAGCGGTTAAGTTCAGGCATCATTCCAATAGGGGCTGAAAAACTAAATCACAATTTTCTATAACTTAAAAAATCAAGTCGGTTTTCCAATCAAAAGATTTGTTTGTTTGATTATTAAACTAAAAACTTAAATTAAAGAAACCTGGAAATAAAAGTTTGATTTAGATGAGAGAAAAAGATCTTAGGGTTTTGAATCCACCCTAACTAGTATTTTAGATTCGTTAAGATTTTGTTTCTTTAACAAAGTTCAACTTTTATCTGATCTTGGCTGCAAGCCTGACATGGAAGATCTAAAAGATAAAGTTCAATCCAAGTCTGGCATAACCTATCTAAATTAGCACGAATCATCCGTGTAAAACTTGACACGATCTGTCCTATCACAGCATAAGCAATCTCACGTTTAGAAAGAAACAAAAGGTGAAAACAGTTGCATGATCTCGTATTTACGATCATCCAAAGCAAACACGAAAAGTAGATTAAGAACTTAAAAACTTATCGATAAACATTCAACGTCTCAAAACCATACAATGAAAGTTGAAACTGTATTAAAAGAAAGTAGAAAATCGAAACTGCTTCTAAGAGGCCAATTAGGGTTTCATCCAACCCTAAGACAAGGAAGTTAGCCGCTCAGGTTATGGCTTTGATCCATGCAAAGTTGATGAAGAAGAAGATATCGGGTCTCTGTTTTCGTCTTCTCGTCACTTCTCGAGCCTTACTCACTTCCTTTCTTTGTCTCTTAAGTCTGGAATCAAAAGTATCAAGTTTTGTCTTATAAAAGCCTTTATATAGCCATGCTGCCACCTTGGGTTTCAAAATTATGCACAACTCAAAATACGTGCCCCGTTCGGACGAAAATTCTTCTGTGTAAAAGCGTCTAGATGCATCTTTTCAGGAAATCCCCATTTTGTTCTTTTTCCACTTTTTGTCCCATTTTAAGCTCTTTCCTCCACCATCTCGCCAATTCTGATGCTAACATTAAAACATTACTAAAATAGATTAATAAATGCTGATTTAATTAAGGGTCCTATTTTGACAACTTATTTGAGGATAGATCACATGATTTGAACTGTTATTCCACGAGATTATTTTAATAATTTTTGGGACTATTATACTCTTAAAATATTCTCAATGGAATTTGATATCATTTAATACTTGGCTAATTTTATTTCCAACGTTATAGCACATATTAAGAAATATTTATAGAGATTTTATCATCCCATTTAATTTCAATTTCAGGATATCTCATGATTCTATATTTGTTTCAACATGTTATGGTAATATAATATAGTTAAAAATGGAATGCTTTATATGGCAGGTTGAATTTTGAATTTATGATAATAAAGGATCCTAAATAGATGGAATCATATTGTATTACTGTGATAACCCGGTATGTGTTTAATTTCCTAATCGTTGTTTTCAATTACATGTTGTGGTGTGTAAAATTTTGAATATGTGTTTTAAATAAAATAACCGTTAGCAATCGAATTAATGAGTTGAGGAATAATTTTTTTTAGATAAAAAGAATAATGATTAATATTAACAACATAATTATGGGAAAAAGTTGAGATGAAATAATAAGAGTGAGGTTGGAGATTTGAGTTTAGTTTAAGAAAATTTATTGAGATTCGGGTTCAGGAGTCACCGCTCGAGCGGTGGGTGCCTGCTCCAGCGGGCTATCGAGATAAGTTTAGAGTATTCTCGAATTTTGGAGAGAAATTAAGAGAATATCTAATATATATACATGTGGCCCTCTTTATACACGTTAGCCCTCTTCTCTCTTTTCTTATTTGTCTTCTCCTCTCTCTCTCTCTTCTTGAGAGAAAACCCACCCAACTCTCAAAACCCTAATTCTCTATCACTCAAACTGAAGATGGAGGCTTGATTAGGAGAGATCAAGGGAAGATACCAAGCTTTGGAGCAAGAAGAGTGAAGACAAAGCTTTGAGGGAGCAAGAAAACTCAACATCCAAGCCCTATGAGGGAGATTTGAAGAAATCACAAGCTTCCGAGAAAATCCAAGGTAGGATCTAGATTATCTCTTATGTTTTGCGTAGATTTGGGTTAATATTTTGTGTATATGAGTAGAAATTGAGTCAATTGCATGCTTAATTAACATATTGATGGATTTTTGTGTAGGCTGAGGTAGTTTTCATGAAATTGGAGGTTCTTGGAAGATGATTATCCATGAAATTGAGAATTTGTTGTGTTAAAAAGAAGTTTTGAGATTTGAATCTAGTATTTTTTGTGTTAAAATTAAAGATTTGAAGTTCATTTGTGAAGGGTTATGTGTTTGGAGGTTTGAAGCTCAAAACATGGGCAAATCTGGGTTTCTCTCGGGTGCCAGCGTGCTCAAGCGGAGCCCTGTCTGCTCGAGCGCTCACATGGCAGAGAGTTGGGCGCTCGAGCGCCCGACGTCCGCTCGAGCAAATTGATTGCGCAGGGCCAACTTTATTCGATCATATCTCCCTCATACGGACTCCGAATTGGGTTGTTCTTGTACTCAAATCGAAGCCCCGGAAGTCATTTCCAACAAGACTACTCTCACAAAAAAATTTATTTTGTAGAAAAAGTTATGATCAAAATAGTGAGAGTATGCCAAAATTTCAAAATCACTTTTCACCCGTTTTTGGCCGAATGTTGTGGAAAAACACATCTTTGTTCATATTGGCCCTTTTTATTAAATTCCTAGTCCATTAAGCTTGTGGTACACCTACAGATATATCTAGTTTGAGTTGGGATGCATGTATTGGACCTCCTTGTTGAGTTTTCTCTTACAATAAGAGCGGATTGATATATATATGTAACTATATATATGATGGGTGTATACATGTTTCAAATAATGTGATCTTCTTACTATTTACATTGTGTTATCGGTACTTGGTGACATTGGAGTAACGATGTAAATTATGAGAAGTTATATAATGAAATTATTAACTTGAATTTAAAACCTACGGTAAAAACCCGTAAAAGTTCATGCATAATGAGGGGCTGCGGTCCTGCGGTGAAAGCCCGCGAAGGTTTAGGCATAATATCCTGTGCGTATGTGGGTTTGTTAAAAGGAAATGATTTAGATGAATGTGCATATTTATTCCGGTTACACCTATTACACCTCACAAATCATACATTATATATGAGTTAGTTTTTATCGTACGAGTTTTGACTCATATTTATATGTCAAACAAACTTTTAGGTTCCGAAGAGCGGGGTGACGCCAAAACCATGGGTACTTTTGGAAAAGGGAAAGAACGGGAACAATGATTTCTTGGCTTTTCTTTTGTTTTGTTGTATAAAAGATAATGGAAGCGATGTAATGAAAGTAATTATTAATGTATGTTATCTCAAGAATTTGTGATGAACTTGGGAATGTAATTTTGGAACTTGAACATTTTGTCAAATCTTACGAACGTTATATCCATTTCCTTCTTACCTTTCAAAGTACTTTCTAAGGATATGGTTTATGTATAGCATGTTTGGGTTTGTTCACGAATCCGGGTTTGGGTCATGACAATTATATTCTCAGCCAAAATCATTTCTATTATACAGATTTTAGAAACATATTGTATTACACCGTTCCATTACACAAATTTTTGGGTTACAAGTTCTGGTGTAAAACCACTTTCAGAAAATATCAAATCTTGCTTATATCAGAAAATATGAATATATACTCATTCTGTTTATTACAATTTGTTTTATTTTGTTAACATATTCTCATTTTTTATCATAACTTATTTTATCATGTTACATATTCTCATTTTTAAGCAAGTTGTTTTATCATATTCTCATATTCTCACAAGTTGTCGGCATATGAAAAAATATGAACATATACTCATTCGGTGTATCACAATTTGTTTTATCATGTTAACATATTTTCATTTCTAAGCAAGTTGTCCTACCATGTTTTCATATTCTCACAAATTGTCGGCATATTTACATACATCAAAAGTTTTATTTTATCAAACAGAATAACTTCATCAATATTCTCATTTTTGGTAAAATAAATTCTATTTTCAACTTAAAAAGTTTTTCTTTTCTACATGGTTACAATTTAACTCTCCACCAATCATATGAAGTGCAAAACGTAGAATGTAAAATGCAAATAAGACCATAATATGACTAGCAAAAATAGATAATTTATAATGCAAACAAGTCTACGAAATAATTATTTTATGAAGTGTTAATTTTTACAATACACAAACCTTCATATAAGCAAGATTTGATATTATTTGAAAGTGTTTTTGCTCCAGAACTTGTACCCCGAAATCTGTGTAATGGAACGGTGTAATACAATTTATTTTTGAAATCTGTGTAATATAAATAGTTTTGGCTGAGAATGTAATACAATATGATTCCATCTATTTAGGATCCTTTATTACCATAAATTTGAAATTCAACCTGCCATATAAAGCATTCCGCTTTTAGTTATATTATATTACTATAACATGCTGAAACAACATAGAATCATGAGATATTTTGAAATTAGAATTAAATGGGATGATAAAGTCTCCATAAATATTCCTTAACATGTGCTATAACGTTGTAAATAAAATCAGTCGTGTATTAAATAATATTAAATTCTATAAAGAACATTTTAAGGGCATAAAAGTCTCAAAAAGTATTAAAAGAATTTCATAGGATAACAGTTTAGAGTGAGGGATCTATACTCAAATAAATTGTCAAAATATGATCTTAGGCTAATTAACCCATTAATAAAACATATAATTGATGAGTAACTTAGTGTAATATGGAAGATTAGATCGGCACTTTTACTCAATTATCAATGCTTCATTTGTCATTTCTTGTCAATTATTCCCAAACATCATATCATGTAATCCCATTATCAAATTGGGCTTTTCTTTTGGTTGTAGTGTTGGGTAAGGATAATGCGTATTCGGGTAAGGGTTGAGTATTTTTTATGTTTTAGAATAGGTTATTAACTAAGTACCACTCATTTTCCCTTTTTCTTCATTATTTTGTACATTCACCACTTTACCACTCTTAATGCTAATTTCTCATTTGCACAATAGATGTTTTTATATTTTTCTATTTTGTCTCATTTTTTCTTTGTTTTATTTTCTTTCCTTTTTTCGAAAGTAAATATCTTTTCGACCTTTTAATTACGAACTTGTATTTTTTCAAAATAATTGCCTACCTGTTCACATGACATTTTCGGATATAATATGAGATCAAAAAAATGGCTTACATTGAAACGGCACAAAAAAGGGAACTATGGTTAAATAAATCTATACTATCCGTAAAAAGAAACGGCAATTGAAGCCAGCCGAACTTTTTAATTTTTAATTTACCCTGTATATTTTACTAATTGACTTAAATTTATTAAACTTGCACAATAACCGTAATGGTCAAAAGAGAGAAAAATCAATCAGCCCGCTTATCCCACTAACCCCATTAATCTCTTCCTTAACAGCGATTATCCCAATTTAGCAATTTCACAAACCGCTATTGTTCATTTTTCGTCAACAGACAGAGAAATAGAGAGAACTCACTTTTTCTTATACAGTCTTCACCTCACGCAGCGAATTATTTGAGAAGTTTGTGAATTTTCAATTCTGTCCTGTTTTCGAAGAATTCTTTACCGAATTCATATATGCGCGTGCAATTATATGAGAAGATTGCAGTTATCTTAACGAATTCAGTTTTTAGTTTCTTCGTATTTGCAAAATTGCGTATCGGAGCCTGGGAACGACTGAAGATAGAGAACAACAACATTGCTCATCCTCCATTCTTGTCGCATTTGAGGTCATTTCTCTCTCTCTCTCTCTCTCTCCACTGACGGCGTGAGTGAGTGACTGGGTTAAAAAATTGGAGGAAGACCTGACAAAAAACATGGCACGAGCAACGAGAGGAGGGAAATCAAAGGCCGGTTGCCATGAGCGGTGGAGTTTCAATATTCGACGAGAACCAGTTCCCCATCTTCCTCTCTCTAATCTCTCTCCTGATTCTTTACCCTATGTATTTGAATGATTTAGAATTAATGGATTGGAAGATATAAGAGAAAGGTATAAAAGAATAAAAGAATGAAGGATAATTTCTGGGAAACAAACGAAGAACTCCTCAGCATAATATTGTTCATTCCCGTTATTAATAATTCCTAATCTTAATTTTTTAATTAATTATTTTACTTTAAAAATTTCTCGACAAGTTAAAAATGAAAAATAATTACGATTTGTTTTAAAAAAACCTAAAATTAGTTAATAAGTCAGATTCTTTTTAATCTTTAAAATTTGTATACTTGGTTTTATTTTTTATTTGTTAGGAGTTGAGACAGATAAAAAAAAAAAAAAATCAATTGCTTAAGAAGATTGGGAATTACCTTAAATCTGATTGTTATATGTATATCCCAATAGTTGCTCCTTAGCTTTCTCATAATTTTGATGGTAACACTTTTAGTCTTTCTTCAAGTATATTAAAAATAGTTAAATTTTATTCAAGTTGCACATGCATCGCGTGGGCCCCAAACACTAGTAACATAAAAAAATACAAACAAATTCAAATATAAAAACATGGCCTATGATCCTTTCCCAGGTTTGACATAGTCTTTTGAATGGTTCAGATTTTTAGAAAATTTTAAATAAAGCTAATAATGATATTCTCAATACTTAACCAAAATGAATGAATAACGAGATAATTCAATAATAAATGCACGCTTCCAACAAAATATAATGAAAGTAGACGTAAAAATATCCCTAAAAAAAGAGTTATAGTCTCAAAACTCTTTAGGAGTTTATGTCTCTATATTTGTTTTTCAAGTTGTTTATACTGTCAATATTCATTGCCATTAACACCATTTTAATAGCTGAGTGCGCAGTGCATAAAGTCTACGAGTACAAGTCCATGATTCATTATCTTAAAAAAATTTAGCAACCTAAAACTACTCGCCTTTAATTTTCTTGGAGTACAAGATTCACAGTTTTAAAATTAAATTTCCTAATTTTTTTACTAAGTATTACAATGAAGCGCTACCTCCCAACTTAAATTAGTCAATGTCCTCATTGGATGAAAATGGACATAAGAAACAAAATTAAAAACACCCTACTTACCACAAAGCACTTGGCCTATGTAGAGGGGCATGAACTCGCCTCAACCAAGAGGCCTCAAAGGAAAGACAAGTCTTAGAACTCCTAAGAAATCAAACTTCCATACGGTTAAAACACAAAAGGCCTTTCATAGATGAAAGATAAAAATATGAGTTCTAGGGACATCTCATCCCGAAGACAAATATTTCACAACTAATTTTTAAAAACTTCATGGTTCTTAAGAAAAAATGTTCCATAGGTACATTACTGAAAGAGCAAAAAGAACAAAACAACTTTTAGCTTCGGCCTCGAACCTATAAGACGACGATTGTAGTGGACTAACCTCTATCCATTCATGCTATCTGCAATCACAAAGATTACTTGAAAGTGCACTTAGTATTATATTGAATAAAATGAAATAACTACTCAAATTAAGAATACTGAAAACATCTTTTAAAAGTAGTTCATCATGCTTTTCACAAGGAATGTAAAAATGCTACACTTGCTTCATTGCAAAAATATCATAAGTTATAAAGAATTTTCTCATTTTACAAAAATGTAACTTAGGCTCAACGGCCATAACTCATTTAATCCATTTTCTCATACTTAAAAGTAAAATTCCCAGCATATCAGCCACGATTCAATGTATAAACATATACCCAATAGTCTCCAAGTAGTCGTCAATCTCACGACTAAAAGTTCTGATAGTACTGTAACTTCAATTCTCAATGCATGGATAGCAACGTGATGGAATGAGGGCCACTCTCCACCAAACACGAGTGGTAAGTTCTATAACGTGAGATTTAGTCCGAAATGCCTTTAAAGGCTAAAACGTCCACCCAACGGAAAATCTTCCCTTTAGAAAAAAAATATAAAACCTATAGGTTGGTAACCTCTCCTAACAGAATATAACAGATTGAAAATCCTCATAACTCGACACTTTGGAACAACATCATATCATTTGTCAAAATATCTCTTTCACACACACATACTCTTCCTAGGGATGGAATATTTATCGAAATACCCAAACCACCGACCAAACCGAAGCAAAAAATCGATCAATGGTCGGTTTCTTATAGGATAAAAGCATCAGTGGTTTGTGGTTTGCTCAACCGATTCTCATCAGTTCGGCGTGCAGTTTCATGCGAGCCCCAACCGTTTTACACCGAACCGAATCGCCTGAGCCTGCACCTTATGTAATATGTATTCCTTTCCTTCAGGCTTCAATCAAAGCCGTTCATTCTAAATTTCTAGGGTTGCATCGGCCATTGGTAAATATTTCATGATTTTCGTCCTTCTCACTTCACACGTCCTCAATAATGATCCTCTACGAGTCTGCGGTGCCTTCTTCGCCGTTCTTCGATCTCTTCTTCCCTAATCTTTTCTTCAGTCTTCACGATCTTGTTTATATGGTGTTTCTATAGAACATGCCTTCCCAAAACCTTTTATCTTTCTTTTTTTAAGAATTCATTTTTTTTTCTCGAGTAATTTTTTTCATTCTTTGATCGAGTTTTTTGTTTCAAAAAATACATTTTAATTATCTTCACTATAAGAACTTAAAAATAAAAAAATATACTAAAAACTTATATATATATATATATGTGTGTGTGTGTGTGTAATGACGATAAATAAAACTAGAAATATGGTTTGCAGATGCAAACCGAAGGAGTTGACCCAAACTGGCTGAACCAAATTGCCTTCGATCAGTTCGGTATTCGCTGAAGAACAAGTTGTGGCAGGTTGCAAATAAGGCAAAACCAATTGGTTCGGTTTGGGGTGTCTCCAACTACCTAAGCCAATCGAACCGAACCGCTTGCAACACTAACTCTTCCAAAGAATATAGATAGCTTGCTTGAAAACATGTCATTTTAATCTAAAAATTTCATGATATCGTTTATCAAAAATCACATAGCTCAAAACATGGGCATTAATGCACTTAAGAGCATGTTTTACAAGACAATTGATCAAAATAATTACTAAGCACTCTCACCTGGTTAAAACGTAACCCACTTCCTCTCGAACGAGTCAAACTTAAATTTTCGGTGACAGTACCACGGTGCCTAGCAAACGACCAAAATAATAACTATGTAACGAACTTTACATGTAGGGGATTAAACCTTTGAGGTTCATACGAAAAACTAACAATGTTCAGAAGGGGCTGTTTTTAGTAAAAATTTGATTTTTGAATGGATTTAGAACTCGTTGTTTAGACTCGATTTTCACACAGTAAACATTGTTTATAGCAAAAGTTGTAAATAGGATAGTTGTAGAAACTAGTTTACTCCTTTCATAAGACAAAAAATCACTCAATTCAGAGGTCGGTAGAAGAAACGGAGGCTATTTTAAAAAACTATTTGTTTAGTTTTGAAATTCGGGATAGTTTTTGATTTTAAACTTCAGGCATAAACCATGTATGTAAAATGTTCTTTATGAGGAAAGTGATAAACATAAAAGTTGTAAGTCGTGATGTCTTCTTTACGAAACACTAAAGATCACTCAAAATGAAGGTTCGTAGCAAAAATGGTGGCAGTTTAAAGAAAATTGATTCATTGGTTTTTGGGATTCAGAACAGTTTTTGGTTCTTTTCGCCCAAGTTTGGACCTTCCGTTCTGGCAATCCAGACATCGTTAGCGATGGTCATTGTGCAGCTTGGTTCGGCCCTCCTTCCCCTTGTGTCTTCTTCTTCAACGTTTCTCCTTCAGTTCTTTTCTTCTTCTGTTTAATTCTTTTTCTTCAATTCCTCTTTCTTTATCATTTTCAATGCTTTGTGCATGAGATGGGGCCTGATGTGGGGGTATTTATAAGAATTTATGAGGGACAGATGGAAAAGATTTTCCATGCAAAGTGAATTAGGTGTCACCTCTTGGTGTATTTGCTACCGCGTGAATTTTTTAATGTATAATTTTATTTTTAGAAAAATTTTAAAAATTTGGTATAAACTTTTAATGTTATTTTACGAATTATTGTGCAGATGAAATCTTTAAGAAAATTCTTGACTAATGTGAAATAATTTCATTTCGAAAATTATGATTATCGATATTTTATAAGATTTGATTTTGAGCTTCGGTTCTAAAACTAATTATACGGTTTTTTTTAGGAATTTTGTTTCAAATTTCTTTAGTAATTAATTATTATTTATCTCTCTTTTTATTTAGTCACCAGATATTTCAAATTTCACCTGATCGAAAAGTTGAGAAAAACACTTTTCCTATAAAATGTTAGGCCGAGTATCCAACCAAGATATACAAAAACGTTTAAGTACATGAACACCAATATACACAAAAAATGAAAAGAAATAACTTTTAATTAGAAAAGAAGTATAAGAGGATAACCGAGTGGCACATCAATTACATCACATGTGGAAAAAAATAAAACTAAAAAAAGCTCATAAAAATTGAACTACAAAGAAAATAGACTAAAACAATTTTTTTTTGATCAGCAAAAAGAAGATTTTATAAAAGAGCAACAAAGATGCATAGAGAAGCATGAAAGGCTTTTAAGAAGCAAAAGCTACAAACAGAAGTTACATACATGCTAGCATGCACCTAAGGCTAAAGATACCCGAAAGAAGCGCAATGAAATGGTGGCAAGAGGCCACCATAGCTGCACCAAGGAAAAAACAAATAGCAAAATAACTAGCAGCATTCCATCAACAACAACTCCGTAGTCCAGCAACTCCCAAATCGATACCTTTTCCGAGTTCTCTCAATACATTGATGTCCCAAGCTAGTAACAAGGCTGAGTGCACCTTTACAAAACAGCCACAAACCATAGGCAATATCATATAAACCAATAACAATCCAGCCACTAACCTCATAGCAGCAGATTAAACCGAAACCCGCAACAATCAGCAAAAAATCATGTACCACCCAAATCAAAACCCACTCCTAGCATCAAAAACCAGAAAAAGAAAATAACATCTCATAGTAGCATCTAGACCCCGCTGCACTTCCAGCGAATGGCAAAGCCCATTAAGCATATAGCTTCGTCTAGAAAGAAGCTAATATAGACTCCACTAGCAGGCTGGGTTCCTCATTAGCATTCGTCTCCATAATTCTGTCCACAAACAACTCTTCATCTTCACCAAAGGAAAGTCCCAATAGCTTTCCTGTTTCAATCACCTCTAGAGCCTCCTTTCTAAGCAGAAAATTTCTGTTCTGGATGTCAGTTGTTGAGAGAGAAGATTGGTCAACCAGCACTTTTACCCTGTGTTGCTTCCTCGCGCCAACGGTTTTCTTTTTGAGATTCTTAAAACAGAAACTTACGCCTCCCAACTCCATCAGAACTTTCTTCTTTTTCTTCTTAGAAAGTTTTAGAGTACCATCAGGGACATCCACATCTTCTACGTCCACCCTGCCATCCTCTTGTGCCACCTCATGTGCACTTGGTACAAGTTCTGTAGACACATGAATTGACTCGTCCATGTGGCTAGCACTCACCAGGTCACCCGATCTTTCCTAGCTCTCCATCTCTTTGCTTCCCTGAACTTTGCTAGAGTATGTGGATCTAACATCTTCATCATCCAAAGAGAGTTTGCCTCTGAAGTCACTATTTGTGTTCGCATTGGTTCTTGGGCTGCTCCTAGATTTTGGCGATCCACACTTGGTACTAGTGCCCTACATAAACAATTTTTGAAAACTAGCTTCAGTACATCGAATGGAATAAAGCATCCGACCCACTTTGAGATTGCATAAGAGGTTGATGCTCTGATGGTGCTATGTGTTGATTAAAACCCTACCCACCTCCAAATCCTTCCTAAGAGAAGTGTCTGCATCCACTTGTAACACTGTTCTCAACAATTCACCAATTTTTGTAAAAGTTGAATCGTTCCACGCATGCAGTGGAACACCCTCAACATGGAGCCATACCCTTCGTGTCAGATTGAATTCTTTAGAACTCCATTCGTATACAACATCAAACCTGGTTGCTAACCACGGTTTGGCATTAGTTATGAAGTCAAACTTCTCTTCTACATTAGTGAACTGTAAAAGCACCTTAGAACTCCCTAGTGGTTTGATCTGGATACAAAAGACCCAATCGCTTCTCATGGCTTCCTCTATACCAGCAATTTGTCTGATATCCCTTACAATACCTATAGCGCAGCGCTTAAGCCATTCAGGTTCAATGCTTTCAACTTCCACTGTCTTGGACTTTTGACTCCTGTTGTTTGACTCAAAAGGTAGTGTAGTCTGTTCGCTACCTGTTGGTCCATTGGTTTCATTTTCCCTACCGAAAGCTGATTGAGATTGTTGTCTTCTTTTTGGCTCAACCGCGTGGGTTAGCTCAAAATGAGCACTCTTAACTGTTATGATCTTATCCAGGAGCCATGAGCCATTGAATCTGTTAATGGCATCAAAAGCATCGGTGACCCGCTTAAACTTTACAAAACCAAATCTGGACTTGCTTCTCCATCGTCTCTTGTTCGGAATGAACACCTCCATCACAACACCACACTGTTGAAAAAACCTACCTAACCATTGGCAGTGTATCTGGGTTGGAAGGTAATCAATGAAGATGGTGTTTATGGGTAGAAAAGGTTGGCTAGGTTTAGGGGCTACTCGTCTTCTACCTCTCATGTTTTTATCCCAGGGATCTTGGCTTTGGTTAATAGATGTAGCATTTCATCAAACATGGGGTATGCGTAGGACGGTTCAAGCATTCCCAAAATAGTTCAGAGTATCCAAACCAGTTCAATAATACCCAAAAAGAAAATACACAAAGGAAATCTAATAAAATCCCAAATCAATCAATTCTTGGACCACAAAATCGAAACCACAATAAACCCTTAGCTTACCGAGGGAAAATAGACCATATGAACTCCATATCAAAAATCTTTGTTTACCTATCGAAGTAGTAGATTGTCACAGACTTCAAGCTCTTCAAGGGGAGATGACCTTGATCCGCCAGACTCGTAGCTTCGAACAACTCTCTTCTTCTTCAATCTCAGAACGGCGGCTGGCCCTTGGTTTTGTTGAGAGAGAGAGATTAGAGGACAGAGATCAGAGGTTCAGAGGATGGGCTTGTGGGTTAGGGTTGAGAGAGGGGAAATAAATTCGAGGAGGAGGTGTTTGGGTTTACGGTTTAAGGGTTTCGACGAAAATTAGAGATTCAGAGGATGGTCGGCGACGGTGAACGACGAAGGCGGTGGTGACGCTGCTGCCAGAAGAGGTTAGCGATGAGAGCATCGGGAGGAGTAGATAGCTAAACTCACTAGTTGAAAAATAGACTAATACATCAGAAGGGGGGTGGTGGTGGTGGTAGTGGGTGTTGGAGGCAAAACTGTCAAGATCATTATTTTTGCAAATAATTTTTGATAAAAAATTAACTGGACGGGTAAATGCCGAAACGGGCTCTAGATAAAATTTTTGACGTCTAACGATCAAAATTAAAACCCGTGCAAGCAAGTTAATTTAGAAGAATACCTTTTTATCGGTCAATTTTTTAACTACGATTTGATTTCGAGTTGAAGCTCTCGTCAAACCTTTTTATGTATTCCTTTATATGATTCTTGAATGTAGTGCAGGTTACAATCTATCAAGAATTCGTACCGATAGAACCTGGATAGCTTTAGTCTTGAAAATAAGTTATGAAATTGATTCAGTATATCTGCATATTTATAGAGGTACATCAAAGACCTATGGAGTAATTATGAGTAAGGCTTCCAGTGAAACATAAACACCCATCAACGATTTTCGCAATTAAGCAAATCTCATAGCGAGGGTTTGGCCAAGTCAAAACTTATAAGTTTCCTTAAGGGGGTATCGTCAATTTCGATCTTTCGGGACGTGCATTCCGTCAATAATTAATATTCACTATATAAATAATATCGCTATCTAACTCCCTGGAAATATAAACCTATATAAGATCGCATCCTCTAATGAACCAAAACAACGAATATTAAATATACTTAAATCAATAATTATTTCAGGATTAAGAGTATAAGCACTATTCATAATAATCTTGGGGTGTGAATTAATTTATATAGTTAGTATAAAATTAATTACCCCAATGTATCTCGTTCAATACACACAAAGTGTACTGGCACAGAGAGTCGGAATAATAGACGACGCTATTATCTGTTCCCCGTAACCAAGACAGGCATACTAAAACTCTGTGTTACAGTTGTACCGATGGTTTGTCTATTTCCATATAAACCGTAAGCATAAAACTTACATTCTGCAAGAACCTAAAATTTGATCTTTTGTGTGCAAATCGTACTCTACACACCAGATTAAATAAAATATAGAATATTGGACATCCATGCATAACATTAAAGAAATGATATACATAAATTACTCATAAAGATTCTCATAAAATAAAAAATTAATTTTATTAAAATAAAATAAAATACTAAAAATAAGATTTTCAGTATACCAACCCTAACAGTGGGAGCCCTTGCGAAAGTAGGGGGGCTTGGAGCATATCCCGAATCTCTTGGGTCTCTTACCAGATTGCCTGAGTGTCCTCTCGTTGCTTTGCCAGCTCACGAAGGTGACCTATCAGGCCCTTGGACTTGACAGAGCTGTGCTTCAATCTGGGTCTCAAAGATTTAGACTCAGCCATAGAGGGCCTGATAGGCCGCCTTCGTGAAGTTCCACAGGTGTAGAGTAGAAGAAGTGATACCAGTGCCAGATTACGAAGGTTGTGACGCTTGAGGCCCAATTAGATCGCCCTCGTTACTCTCGTCATCGTTGTCCTCCTTCGTGGCTGCCCGTGGGTCAATGGCTGGTCGAGATGTTAGGGCCCGCCGACTCTTCATGGACTAGCCCATAGTGTAAGTGAGTCACATTGTGTCGAATGGCTCATTTGATAGCAGGGTGAAGGGAACATAACTTGATGCAGTGGTCAGGTGGAGGAGTGGGACAATGAGGTTGAAGAATGGAAATGGCTTCGTTGTATGGGGACTCCTTATGAATTCTTGCATCTCCTCGAACATGATGTCCAGAATGGAGACCGCAATGTTGGTGTGGAAGGCGTAGAGAGCGATGAAGAAGTTCTCTCGATGCTTGTTCTTGTGGTCCATGACATAGTTGTACGTACCATACTGTATTGGTCGGTACGTACCAGTTCGGAGCAAAATCGGTACGTTAATTACTTGGTTTTATACCGATCAAAATACCGACTTGTATCGATCTGTACCGGATATACCTGCCAATACCGGTCTGTACCGGCCTATATCAGGTTATACCAGTTACGTACTGGTCCATTATTAATTTTCTAAAAAAAGTATTTTTTACTTAATTTTTTGTTTTCACTTTTGTTTTTTATTTTTATACTCCAATTCATGCATTAAATATCGCATAAAAGGAGAGTTTTAATACTAAACAATGTTAAATTATTATAAAAAAAGTGTATACATGCTAAAATTTATCTCTTTTAAATTAGCTATTTCACTATAAATAATAAGATTAAATTTTAATTTAGACTAATTAATTAAAATATTATTTTAAATAAATAATTACGTTATACTAAATTATTTATTATTGAACAATATTTTCTAAAAATATATAAAAAAATATTTTATAGTGATAAATCTAAAATGGTACCTGATATTTCACCGGCAGTGGTACGTACGGTACTAATAAGAAAATCGGTACACTATCCTATACAGTATTCAGAACTATGGTCCATGGTGAACACATTTGCTTTAGGGATAAGGTCGATGAACCACAAGTCCTCGCGAAGATCACCCCATCGGGTGAAGGGATGTGTTGGGTTGTCCCTGCCACCGATCATGGCCTAGATCATTGTAGCCTTGGAGGTGATGGGGTCGATCGATCGGAGGTAGGCATCTCCACATGTGTGGAGGACGGAGGCAATGTGGTCGGAGCTAATGAACAACTCGTCCTCGTCGACCGTAGCATAGAGGGTGTCAGCGTGGGACATGTTAGTGAGATATTCATAGAATAGGCAGATGAGGCATGGGTGAGGGTCCAAGAAGAGGCCAGCTAGTCCCTAGGCTTGGAGTTGTTGGACACCCCGGCAGGCCACCAGGTCACTAGCCATGAAATCCTCGTCTATTGGGAACTCCACCATGTGTTGGAGGTTGTGGGTGGGCAGCCATTGGTTAGATTGGGACTGGGGGAGTGGATTGGCCACACTTGGGTTGGTGGCTGTGAGAGGACAAGGCCATTAGAATCGAAATGAGGGAGGAGAAGGGATGCCCAAAAATGAGATGTTGAAAGGTTAGTGAAAAGTGAGAGAGCTAGAGAGAGGGATAGATGAATAGTAGATTGAGAAGGGTGGGGGTGATGATCTATTTATAGAGGGGCAAGGGAAGGTGAAGGGGTGAGGGTGGGGGAGAGAAGGGCCCGAATTTGGCTTGCTGGGGTATTCAAATTCTAATTTCGTTCGGACGCTACTAATCAGAAGAAGTCTCATCTTGGTGCTCGTCCAGACGCTGGTGGTCAGAAAGGTTTTCGTCCAGACACTCTTCCAGATGAGTTTGACTTCGCCAGGTTTTGGAGATTCTCGAGACTTGGGGCCATTAATGGGGCAGTTGTGGAAGATTGACCGTTGTAGGTCTTGTTCAAATTCGAATTTTGTCTAGATGCTCATTCGAGCGTTTTCAATATTTGAATATGTCCAAACGCTCCATCTTCATTTGGACACTTTGGTTAGTTTGTTTTTACTACAGCCATTTAAAAAAAAAACAAAACATGGGTTTCCTCAAAGAAAAGCTAAGTTTAACGTCTTCAACTGGACGTGAGGACAAATCAGAGGTTTGGATATTTAGGGTCCACCAGAGTGATCGATTCGATTGCGGGCTCGACAGAGATTCCTTTAATGTAAGGTTTGAGCCATTGCCCGTTGATCGTTAGGGATTTGCCACTCCTAGGATTGAGCAGCTGACAGGCTCCGTTGGGGTAGTAGTGGGTCACTACAAACGGACCGTTCCATCAGGATTAGAGTTTACTAAGAAATAGTCGTAATTAGAATTGAACAACCAGACCTTTTGGGTTTTCTGGAACCCCTGCAATGAATTGCAGACATGAATAGTGGCTCCCGTATTTATACACTAGGTACTGGTAGATAACACTGCTAAACATGTTTTCACAACTAGTGAACAAAAATTACTTTGCTTGTTCTGTTTGCTGAGAAAAACTGGATATCGCTTTTTCTAGTGCCGTGTCTGGTTGCAGTGAAAATATCTCTGCCTTTTAACTTTTTCTCACTAGTCTATGGCTTACTAACTACCTTAAAAATCGTGTCACTCTATTTCTGAACCTTTTTCTTCTTCTTACCTTTCGGTTTAGAAGAAGTACCTTTATAAGAAACAAACACATTTTTTAGCTTCCTAAGAATACCATCGGTAGTTAAAACTTTATCCATATTCTTTTTCCAGTCTACATAGTTTGGTCTTGTTAGTTTATTTTTTGGTATTGCCACGAGTGTATTGAAAGTTACTTTAATCCTTAGAATTGCATAATTAAAAATTATTAATTATAACGATTAAAATTTTGAATTTGATTTTAAATTGGCCCTCTACCATTTAAAAAAATTCGCCAGTAGTCTGGTACCCTGTAAATAGTATGCTTTGATGGGAGGACATCTACTATCTATCGTTTGTCCAGATAGGCCAATTCTTATTAATTTTACTATCTAGGCAAAAGACTGTGTCAAGTAAAATTACATAACTGACATAGTTTCGGTCCAATAATAATAGCAGTGACTCAGATGGAGATGATACTATTATTTATAGCTAAGTATTAATGTGAGACCCGATTTCGTTTCTTTTTCGTTATATATATTCGACGTGTTCATTTATGCTTATGTGTCGTAGAACGGCATGTATATATGTTTTTTACGCTTGTTTGGGGTTAGAAATGCATGTTGACTTGGATCCCGATCCCAGGGCCGTTGGGCGTTGTGACGCGTATTTAAAAAAAAGAAAGATATGTTCGTGGCCTATAAATATCTAGCCTTTAGATATTTGTGGAGATATTTTGAAAAACCTGGAGGCTAATTTTTTTTTTCTCAAACCAAAACCTCTACCTTCTCTCTAGATTTTCTTAGGGCCCGGGCATTGTTTTTGGCGATCGAGTAGCGGATCCTTGCTATCTACGCCGAGGGCTACGTGTTCATCCGAATGAAATTTTATTCTAATGAAGTTCGTCTTTTCACGTGGTTCGAGATATCGAGTTTTTGACTCACCGAGGTAGGATCCTAGACTCTCATGTCTTAAAGACATGCTACGTGCAATTATGTGTTTTTATCGTTTAAAAATGCATGAGAAATCGGTTTATGTTTCGAAAAGTTAGGTTTTGGTTCAAAATCGTTTTTAGTTGATTTTGGTGGGATGAAATGGGATTGAGACTTTCCTTTCGGTGTTTCCTTCTTGTTTTGGGCTTGTGTATGTCCATGGGTTTCAAAATGGGTGTTTCGCTAGTTTAATTTAGGCTGAGAAGCTTTTTTCGACGCTAGGGTTTGCTTTTCGCCGTCACCCAGTCGCCTGTTCAGTAATTTGAGAATTTTTGTTTTTTATGTCGACACATTTTCTGTTTGTGTCGACACTTTTAGTTGTTTGTGTCGAAACTTTTTCTGTGGGTGTCGACCCTTTTTCTTCTATTGGTGGTTAGTATTCTGTTGCTATTTGCGTTGAATCTCTCGAGTTTTTTATGTCGACACCTTTTCTGTTTGTGTCGACACATTTCTCTGTTTGTGTCGACACATGGGCTTTTTGTGTCGACACTTTATCTGTTTGTGTCAACACCTCTGCTGTTTGTGTCGAGAACTTTTTTGTTTGTGTCGACACCTTTTTTGTTTGTATCGTCACTTTTGGCTGTTTGTGTCGACACTTTTTCTGTGGGTGTTGACCCTTTTCCTTCTGTTGGAGTTGAGTATTCTGTTGCTGTTTGCGTTGAATTTCTCAGTTCTTTTGTGTCGACACCTTTTCTATTTGTGTCAATATCTTTCTCTGTTTGTGTCGACACTTGGGCTGTTTGTGTCGACACCTTATCTATTTGTGTCAACACCTCTGTTGTTTATGTCGACACCTTTTTTGTTTGTATTGACACTTTTTCTGTTGGTGTCGACCATTTTCTTTATTTGTGCGAGAAAAAGAGTTTTGAGATCGGGGTGAGTTCTAAGAGCCCGTGGTTTCTTTGAATATGATATTTGTTCGTGGTTTTCAGAAAGGAGCCTTGAAAACGAGGAGATTTATGAAAATCTTTTTAAAAAAAACGTGTTTTGGAGGTTTGGAGTTAACCATCGGGGTTGAGTCTCAGCTCTTAAACATTTTGTTAGAAACGGTAAAAACATGTGTTAAATGCGAGTTGATCTCCATGGTTGATGGATATTGGGTCTTTTTATACATGTTGATGTATAACTATTTTAAAAGGTTTTTCGTAGTTAGGCTACGTGCTGGTTTTTAAATGATTCGTTAGATTTGCTATGACAGTGTTTGGTTTGGGTGGTTCTTCCCTCGGTTGTAATCCGTAAAGGGCATGGTGAGTGCTTCTTCCCTCGATTTTAGTCCAAAAAGTGCCGGTTGCTCCCGTGTGTGGCTGCGTTGTTGTAACTCTGTATAGAATTTGTCATTACCCAACGGCCTCAAATGGCTTAGATTGAGGTAATGGACATGAGACAGAGTTGATACATAGGAATTGTTTTATCTTGTTTTTCTCGGCCGTGCGACCCGAGTGAAAAATACTATTTTGTTACTGTTTTCTCATAAATGTGGCAGGATATTTGTACGATTTGTAATGCATGATTTTAAGGATAGAAAACCCCTTTTAGACTCCTGTGGTTGAGTCAACTTATACTATATGATTGCATATCTTGCTTTACGGCTTCATAGTCTGTTTCTATTGAGCTTTGGCTCGGGGTGTGGGATTTTGTGCAAAACTTTTTTTAGGTATAGGTGATCACGAGGAGTTGACCTAGAGGCGTCCGTGGTGGCGAAAGACTTGTAGTTTTCTCTTTTTGTTTTAAGACATGTATCCTTACATGCGATACCTGTTTCTGAAGGCGAGTTTTGTACGCCTTGAGGCGATATATTTTTTGTATGTATGGAACTGAATGTTTACTGTTTATGAGAAATGTGCCTTGGGTACTCTTTTTATCCAAATGCTGTATTTTTGGGTTAATGGTTTTTCAACTACAAATCTTATTTTCATAAATGGTGTTTGGTGGATTTTCATGTGACCTTGGAGTTTGGGGCATGACAACTTGGTATCAGAGCTCTGGGTTCAAATACCTAAGAGTCATGGGAAGTGGGTACATCACGTTGTGAGGATGTGCGTGTGCTTAACTGCATGTGTTTACGTCTTTTTAGAACTTGAGCATGGTAGTTTGTGTATACGTTAGTATGGAGGTTGGACCTTAGGGTTGATTAATCTTGCCTTAAGGTGTTTGGATTTACAAATTTGGAAGCAAAGTTAGAAATGCGTTTGGCTGACGTGTTTTCTAGCAAAGAATCTAAGTAGGCTATCCAGATTGACGCGCCCGTTTTGTTGGTTCTCCTCGGTATGTGAGATGTGTTTACACAATCTTGAATGGCTATGTGTTAGCATGATTATGTCTTTTATGTTTGCTATAACATGTTGTATATGGAAGCTTATTTTGTTATATTACTTTCGTATAGAGTTTTGTCCACGCGGGGAGGACGTGGTCGTGGTTGAGGCCGTGGCTGTGGTTTAGGCCGAAGGGATGTTCTAGTTCTAGTTCCAGATATTGGGGATGCTAATTCTCTCCAAGGATCAGTTGACGGGGTAGATCTATTGCGGGAGATGGTAGGCTCCATCCGGCAGCTAGCCGAGGCTGCTAGGGGAAGAGAGGGTGTACCCGAGCTGAGAGCGACGGTCGCAATGCGTGAGTTTTGCCGTCTGGACCCTCCTACCTTTACCGGGGATGCCAACTCCACGGTGGCCGCAGAATGGCTGGAGCTGGTCACCAAGATTCTGGATACGCTTCTGATTGTGGAGGATGATCTGAGAGTTACGTTCACGACATTTCAGTTGAGAGGCAGTGCCCATATGTGGCGGAAGTTTACCCGGACTACAATGGGAGGCACTTGGGAGGTGTTCACAAAGATCTTTCTTGAGAAGTACTTTCATGCAACCTTGAGATATCGTTACAGGGAGGACTTCCTTTTCTTTACTCAGGGGACAATGTTAGTTGTCCAATATGAGGCCGAGTTCACTAGCTTATCCCGATTTGCACAAGAGATTGTGCCTACTAATGAATTTCGTGCGAAGGGGTTCAAAAGGAGTTTGAGGCCCGCTATCCGAGATAAAGTGGCGACATTCAGGATGCTGGTCTTTACAGAGTTAGTGGAGACAGCCATGAAAGTGGAAGACACCCTGAACGAGACGCACATGGACAGAGAGAGTAGGAGTCAGCAGGATGGGGGACGTGTACAGTCTCAAGGGCATAGGAGGGAGCGCTATAGGTCATCTGGTCCAAGTTCTTATCCGGCAGGGTCATATCATCTGCAGTTTTCTACACCTGCACCTTCAGTAGCCTCGATGGGACGGTCGGAGCAGAGGGAGATCATTTGTTATTGATACAGACAACCAGGGCGTCGATCATCTGAGTGCCTGCTGAGGGGCCAGGCTCAGAGTTTAGCGCTTGTGCAGTCGCAAGAAAGAGGGTCACCCGTATGTTTTGAGTGCTGTCAGTCTGGACACATCCGTAGGAGCTGTCCCGAGGAGAGAGTATTCAGAGTACAACAGGAGCACCAGTTGTTCCATTTTCCTAAGGACGATAGACGTATCCGCAGCCTAGAGCTCAGAAGTTCAGGTTTACAGAAGGTGGTGCCTCAGTATAGTTTGTGAGACAGTCGACAGTTTAGGATCACAGTGGACAGGCTAGAGCATCACAAGGCAGCGCATATGTTCTTACTGATTCCAGTTCTTTCAGAGCACTGGTCGTGCCCAATGCTGCAACTACTACATCCGTGATCAGAGGTACTCTCTTAGTATATAGATCATGGGCCAGTGTTCTTATCGACACAAGAGCATTGCATTCTTTTATTTGCTCTACTTTTGCATCCGCATTGGGGTTGGAGACAGGCTTGTTGGGTAGTGTGTTGAGCGTAGAGACCTCGATCAGTGGGAATGTAATGTTGAGGCGTGTTTATAGATCCTGCGAGTTGGAGGTTGCCGGTTGTTGTTTAGAATTTGACTTTGTTATTCTAGTCATGACCACGTTTGACGTCATCCTAGGGATGAACTGGCTGACCAGCTATCGTGCCTTTATCGATTGCGATCGACAGAGGGTATCGATTTGTACGCCGACGAGTGATTGTTTTTGTTTTGTGGGTGATCGGGATGAGGGTTTGGTGTGTATGCCCAGTGTTGCCCAGAATAGAGGAAATCTGGGTTTCCTCTTTTTTGCTCTCATATTAGATGAGACGGTTGAGGTTCGAACGAAGCTTCCCCCTGTGGTTTGTGGCTACCCAGATGTCTTTTTTGACGATTTATTCGAGTTGCCACTGAGCCGCGAGGTAGAATTTGTTATTGATCTGATTCCAGGAGCTACTCCCATTTCTATGCCATCTTACCATTTTGCACCAGCTGAGTTGCGAGAACTCAAGATACAGCTTCTGGAGTTACTTGACAAGGGGTTTGTATGTCCGAGTACATCTCCGTGGGAAGCTCCAGCTCTTTTTGCTAAGAAGAAGGATAAGTCCTTATGATTGTATATTGACTATCGAAAGCTGAATTAGGTAACGGTGAGGAACAAGTGTCCTAAGCCGAGGATTGATGACTTGTTCGATCAATTGAAGGGGTCGAGTTGCTACTCGAAGATTGACTTGAAGTCAAGGTATCATCAGCTGAGGACTAGGGACGAGGACATAGCGAAGACCGCCTTCCGGATTCGTTATGGTCACTATGAGTTTTTGATTATTTCGTTCGGTCTGATGAATGCTTCTGTGACGTTTATGGGTTTGATGAACTGTATCTTTCATCCATATTTGGACAGTTTCGTGGTGGTGTTCGTGGATGATATTCTTATCTATTCACCCACAAGGAAGGCGCACGAGGACCATCTGCATATCGTTCTACAGACTCTGAGGGAGCATCGCATGTATGCGGAGTTCGAGAAGTGTGAGTTTTAAATGTCCGAAGTGAGATTTCTTGGACACATAGTGCCGACAGATGGAGTATCAGTGGATTCTTCGAAGACCGATGCAGTGATGGATTGAGAACGACCGAAGAATGTCTTTGAGATCCATAGTTTTTTGGGTTTGGCAGGTTACTATCGGCGATTTGTGAAAGATTTTTCTTGACTTACAGCTCTGATGACACGTCTTTTGCGGAAGGAAGTCATGTTCATGTGGAGCGAGTCCTGTGAGTCATCATTCCAGGAGTTGAAGGTGAGACTGACCAGTGCACCAGTGTTGATTATTTCAGAACGAGGTTTGGGGTATACAGTGTACTGCGATGCATCGCATGATGGTCTGGGCTGTGCTCTGATGCAAGGAGGTTAGGTTGTGGCGTATGGATCTTGACAGTTGAAGACACATGAGAAGAACTATTCTACACTTGATCTGGAGTTGGCAGTCGTGGTCTTTGCTTTGAAGACATGGCGTCGCTATCTTTGTGGTGAGCACTTTGATGTTTTCTCCGATCACAAGAGTTTAAAATACTTATTTTCACAAAAAGACCTAAACTTGCGCCAACGACGGTGGATGGAATTGTTAGAAGACTATGACTTTGACTTGAAGTATCATCCGAAAAAGGCCAATGTTGTGGCTGACGCTCTTAGTAGGAGATCACATGGTTCGCTAGCTTTTGTGCCTATGCGAGAATGGGATATGCTTGGAGAGATTGGTGAGTTTGATCTGTGTCTCGGGGAGACAGCGAGAGGTGTCACCCTGTTTTCAGTAGTTTTACGACCTACGTTGGTTGCACATGTCTTATAGGTCCAGTAGATAGATCAGGAGGCTCAGATGATATGAGATCATGTAGCTAGTAGAGAGGACACTGCGGGATGGATTGTGGGTCCAGATCAGAGTTTGAGATTGGTAGGGAGATTGTTCGTACTAGAGTTGTGCCGTGCTGATATACTACCCGACTTTCATCATTCTCACTTTGTAGTGCATCCTAGAGGTACGAAGATGTATCATGATCTGCGTCGTCAGTTCTGGTGGACGGGAATGAAGAGAGATGTACTTTAATTCGTCTCACGGTGCCTCACTTGTCAGCAGATAAAGGCAGACCATCAGAGGCCAGCAGGATTATTACAGCCATTGCCGATTTCAGAGTAGAAGTGAGAGAACATCACTATGGACTTTGTGTCGGGACTTCCTAGATCACCTGAGGGACACGACGCTGTTTGGGTTGTGGTTGATAGGCTGACGAAGTCTGCACACTTTTTTTCCATCCGTGTGAAGGATTCGGAGGATAGACTGAATATATTGTATATTAGAGAGATAGTCCGTTTACACGGAGTGTCTGTGTCTATTGTTTATGACCGAGACCCGTGCTTTATATAGCGCTTTTGGCAAAGTGTTTAGGAGGCTTTGGGGACGAGTTTGATGTTCAGTACTGCTTTTCACCCCCAGACGGATGGTCAATCTGAGAGGACCATATAGATTCTGGAGGATATGTTGAGGGCCTGTGTACTTGATTTTCGCGGTTCTTGGGAAGATCATCTACCGTTAGCAAAGTTTGCATACAATAGCAGTTATCAGTTCAGCATTGGAATGGTAACTTTTGAGGCTTTGTACTACAGGCTGTGTAGGTCACCAATGTGTTAGACAGTTGTAGGAGAGACTGTAGTTTTGGGACCCGACTTGGTGTGGGAGACGATTGAGAAGATCACTATGATTCTCCAATGCCTAGTGATAGCTCAGAGTCGCCAGAAGAGTTATGTTGATCAGAGGAAGAGACCGTTGGAGTTTGGAGTGGGGGACCACGTGTTTCTGAAAGTCCTGCCACGTAGAGGTTTGATGAGGTTTTGCCGTAGTGGGAAGTTATCACCTCGATTTATTAGACCGTTTGAGATCCTTGAAAGGATTGGGGAGGTAGCATACCGTTTGGCTTTGCCACCTTAGTTGGCATCTGTGCACAATGTGTTTCACGTTTCTATGCTTTGAAAATGTGAGCCTGACCCATCACATGTTCTAGATTGGGCTGAGCTACGAGTTGATGAGGATGCCACATATGACGAGCACCCGGTGAAGATTCTAGACACGGAGGAGCAAGTGTTGAGAGGGAGGACTATTGCTTATGTCAAGATCCTATGGTCTCATCACAGGGTTGAGGAAGCAACTTGGGAGCTTGAGTCTGGTGTTCGTGCTAGATACCCAAAATTATTTACCTTGTAACCTTGTAGCGAATCTCGGAGGCAAAATTCCTTAAGGGGGAAGAGCTGTGACACTCGATTTTATTTTATTTTCGTTATATATATTCGATGTGTTCATTTATGCTTATGCGTCATAGAACAACATGTATATATGTGTTTTACGCTTGTTCAGACTTAGAAATGCATGTTGGGTTAGATCCCAGGGCCGTTGGGCGTTGTGGCGCGTATTTGAAAAAAAGAGATATTTTCGTGGCCTATAAATATCTAGCCTTTAAATATTTGTGGAGATATTTTGAAAAACTTGGAGGCTAAGTTTCTTTTTCCCAAACCAAAACCTCTACCTTCTCTCTAGATTTTCTTAGGGCTCGGGCTTTGTTTTTGACGATCGAGTAGCGGATCCTTGTTATCCACATTGAGAGCTACACGTTCATCAGGACGAAATTTTATTATAACAAAGTTTGTCTTTTCACGTGAATCGAGACGTCGAGTTTTTGACTCACCAAGATATGATCGTAGACTCTCATGTCTTAAAGGGATGCTACGTGCAATTATATATGTTTTTACCGTTTAAAAATGCATGAAAAATCGATTTATGTTTCGAAAAGTTGGGTTTTAGTTCAAAATCGTTTTTGGTTGATTTTGGTTGGATGAAATGGGTTTTGAGGCTTTTCTTTCGGTGTTTTCTTCTTGTTTTGGGCTTATGTATGTCCATGGGGTTCAAAATGGGTGTTTGGCTGGTTTAATTTGGGCTGAGAAGCTTTTTTCGGTGCTGGGGTTTTCTTTCCGTCGTCACCCAGTCGCCTATTTAGTAATTTGCGAATTCTATTTTTTTTGTCGACACCTTTTTTGTTTGTATCGTCACTTTTGGCTGTTTGTGTCGACACTTTTTCTGTGGGTGTTGACCCTTTTCCTTCTGTTGGAGTTGAGTATTCTGTTGCTGTTTGCGTTGAATTTCTCAGTTCTTTTGTGTCGACACCTTTTCTATTTGTGTCAATATCTTTCTCTGTTTGTGTCGACACTTGGGCTGTTTGTGTCGACACCTTATCTATTTGTGTCAACACCTCTGTTGTTTATGTCGACACCTTTTCTGTTTGTATTGATACTTTTTCTGTTGGTGTCGACTCTTTTCTTCCTTTGTGCTAGAAGAAGAGTTTTGAGATCGGGGTGAGTTCCAAGAGCCCGTGGTTTCCTTGAATGTGATATTTGTTCGTGGTTTTTAAAAAGGAGGCTTGAAAACGAGGAGATTTGTGAAAATCTTGAACAAAAAAAATGTGCTTTGGAGGTTTGGAGCTAACATGTGTTAAATGCCAGTTGATCTCCATGGTTGATGGATAATGGATCTTTTTATACATGTTGATGTATAACTGTTTTAAAAGGTTTTTCGTAGCTAAGCTACGTGCTGATTTTTAAGTGATTCGTTAGATGTGCCGTGACAGTTTTTGGTTTGGGTGCTTCTTCCCTCGGTTGTAATCCGTAAAGGGCATGGTGGGTGCTTCTTCCCTCGGGTTTAGCCCGTAAATAGGCGATTGCCCCCGTGTATGGCTGCGTTGTTGTAACTCCATATAGAACTTGTCATTACCCAGCGGCCTCAAATAACTTGGGTTGGGGTAATTGACAGGAGTCTATAGTTGTTACCTTTGTCCCTGTGTGTGACAGAGTCGGTACATAGGAATCGTTTTATCTTGTTTTTCTCGGCTGTGCGACCAAAGTGGAAAATACTATTTTTTTACTGTTTTTCCTTAAATGTGGCAGGTTATTTGCAAGGTTTGCAATGCATGGGTTTAAGGATGGAAAACCCCTTTTAGACTCCTGTGGTTGAGTCAGCTTATAATATATGATTGCATATCATGCTTTATGGCTTTATAGTATGTTTCTATTGAGTTTTGGCTCACAGTGTGGGATTTTGTGTAAAATCTTTTTCAGGTATAGGTGATCACGAGGAGTTGACCTAGAGGCGCCCGTGGTGGTGGAAGACTTGTAGTTTTCCCTTTTTGTTTTGAGACATGTATCCTTACATGCGATGCCTGTTTCTGAAGGCGAGTTTTGTACGCATTAAGGCGATATATTTTATATGTATGGAACTGAATGTTTACTGTTTATGAGAGATGAGTCTTGGGTACTGTTTTTATCCAAATGGTGTATTTTTTGGTTGATGATTTTTCAACTACAACTCTTATTTTCATAAATAGTGTTTGGTGGGTTTTTACGTGACCTTGGAGTTTTGCGCGTGACAATTAACCACCACATAATCTTGAATCAATCGTTTCGCAATGAATCATTCAGATGGAGAAGTGATCCACCTAACGATTATTTAAAATTATCCCTGAAGAAAATTTCTACTGGCGATACTGCAATTAATTCTGTTTGATGGAGAGAAAGGTCTTACTGCTAACACGTAGAATTAATTACAACACCTACGAACTAGTGATAGAGACCGCAAGATTTATCTGTGAATAAATTTCTTCTCACACTTAGTTTTTAAAATATTTTTTAGGGTTCTAAAAACTATTTAATTAAAATAAATTTATTAATTTCAAAAAATCACACAATCTAGAAGATTTCGATTTTTTCAAACCATATTTTCGTGTTTTAATGTGTAATAAATAAAATGCTCCAAATTTTTTATTTATTTAAAAAATTAATTTTAAATAAAATCAATAATTTAATTTTATTTTTTAAGTTACACATTTTTTCAAAAAATAATAATTTATTAAAATTAAACTACTTTCTTTTAATTAATTCAAAATTTAAAATTAATTTTTACGTTTTTTCAAGATATTCAATTTTAAAAAATATCATCTTAAACGTGTTATTTTGTAGCAAAATAAAATATCTAAAATTTTCTAAAAAATTTATTTTAATTAAAAAAATTATTTTATTTTTTCGTTAAAAAAATTAATTAAAACTGAATTTTTTCGAATTAATTAAAGTAAATAGAAAATATAAAACAACAATATATATCATCCACGCTGTTCAATAATATAAATGCAAGATATATATGTTCCGATTTTCTGATCGCATCGAAACTCTATAGAGTTTCGCCTTCCTATTAAACGATATACTAGAAATTATTCAATCTCATAAGAATCGGCTTCCCGACATTCAAAACCTGTCAAGAATCTTCGACATGCAGTGTTATAATTATATAACACCACCTGAGTCCCAAAACCACCAAAACAGCCTAGCCACCAGCCACCACCGGCGCTGCCTTCGCGCGGATTTTGCACACGAAATATGTTATTTTTTTTGTCAAAAAATCAGAACGAAAACAACCCAAAAATGTTTTTTCGATGAGTGCCAAACGGCCCCCACCACCGCTGCTTAGTAGCCGCTGCCGCCGTTGCTATTTGCTTTTCCTTCTGTGGTTGTTCCAGCTCTGTTATTTTGCTATTTTTAGCATTGACATACAGTCATATAATTCCCAAAAGAACGCCCCAAAATTAGTCTCGAAAAAGCATCAAAATAGCCCCCGCAAATAGCCTCGCCGCCGCCGCTGCTTGACACCGCTATTGTTGTTTTTCGTGCCGTTTTTGCGGCTCTTTTTCACAACTTCTTAGACTATTTTCAGCCGTATTTTACTGCTGTTTTATGCCTAAAAATCTGGTCAAAAATAGTTTTGAAAACAACTAAAAAGACCACCGAAAACGGCGTGAACCGCCCGAAACCACCGCCGGTGCTGCCAGTGCTTGTTCTTCGTGTATTCAAACCTGTTCTTACATATATCGAACAATATCTAAAGAACAAATAAAGCTTTTACATCGAAACCTATCTCTCAAAGGCTCACTGTTGATCTAAAAAGCCTAAACTATCACGATTAACCCCCTGATTAAAAAATAATAATTAAATTATTATTCAAATCATTCAATCAAACATGAATATAACGATGATTATTAAATTGGGATTCGAACACCAGCAAAACAAACTGAGCACAGTTGTAAAGCTACCCGATCCCTCGATTAAACCATATTCATTAATCAAAACGCTTTGATACCAATTGTTTAAGACAAACTGCCAAGATTATTGATTTGAATATGATATTTTTGATAAAAAAATATTGGACAGGCAATCGTCAAAACAAGCTCCAATTTAAAACTTTTGATGTCGAACGATCAAAATAAAACCCGTACTCCCAAAGTTAGATTTGGGATAATACCCTTCGAAATCTAGTAGAATGATTTCGATTACTGCAACAACCATGAATGTGAATCTTTCGAGTTGAAACCTTCTATTGTATTTCCAGATGCGAGTCACGAATGTAGAGTGGGCTACGAACTATCGCGATCTTGAACCTGCTAATCTAGTCACTTGAGATTTATATGAAAATCCTAATTCAATAATGAATGTAATATGAGTTAGAGTTAGCATAACTATATATATATAGGGCTACAACAAGAACCTGCGGAGTAAATATGACTTGGGCTTCTAATGTAATTATGAAAACTCACCTGCCACTAAGACAATTTCATATATATATATATAAATTACAATTTATATCACTAAAAAATGTAATTGCACTCACAACCACATTCTCAAAATCGATTACTCGAGCTCGTACTATTAAATGCTTAACTCATCTCTCCGCGTTAAGATTTTCGATACCGGCTAATTAAATTTAATTACTGACAATTTAATTTAATTAGCTTCTTAAAATTCTTTAAACCCTTCCGCTTAACTTATTTGACGACCTGATAATTAAAGCCACCTGCAGGGTTTGGTCTGGTCAAAACTTATAAGCTTTCTTAAGGGGGTATCGTTAATTCCGAATAATCGAGACGTGAATTCTATCAATAATTAATATTAGCCATATATTTAATACCACTATTCAACTCACCGAAAATATTAACCTGTAAAAGATCGCACCCTCTAATGAATCAAAATAACGAATACTAAATATACGTGAATAACAATCATTTCGGAATTAAGAGCATAAACATTCATAATAATCTTGGGCTGTGAATTAATTTATATAGTCAGTAAAAAATTAATTACCCCAATGTGGTCCTGTTCAATACACAAAGTGTACTAGCACAGAGAGCCAAAATAATAGACGACATTATTATCTGTTCCTCGTAACCAAAATATGCCTACTAAAACTCTGTACTACAGTCGTACTGATAGTTTGTTCAATTTCATCTAAACTGTGATTGTAAACTTATATCCTGCAAGAACCTATAATACGATTTTCTGTGTGCAAACTGTATTCTATACACCAGATTGAATACTGTACAAAATAATAGACATCCACGCATAATATTAAAGAAATGATATCACATACATTGCTCGTTAAGATTCTCATAAAAAGAAAAATAAATTTTATTAAAGAATAAAATAAAATACTAAAACTAACAAAATTCATGATTTCTTAGTATACAACCCAGATAGAGTAGCCATTAAGGAAGTAGTAGAAGCTTTGGCCCACTAAACGTTCTAGGATTTGATCGATGATGGGTAACAGGAAGTGATCCTTCCTAGTCATTGCATTGAGCGTTCTGTAGTTAATACACATACACCAACCGGTGGTGGTGCATATGGGGCTTAGCTCTCCTTTCTCATTTTGGATGACAGTGAACCCCGACTTCTTTTGTATTACCTGAATGTCATGGTGGAGTTTCAGACAGTTGTTGGTTGGGTGTCCATGGCTCTAATGGTATGAGCAATATTGGGTAGGATCATAGCGTAGCGGTAAAGAGTTAGGAGGCAACATTGGATCAAAAATCTTTATCAGCCCATTCTCGACAAGTCGATTCAGGGCCGTGGTCAGAGAGATTTTAAGGGGAGTGAAAACTCTCATTCGCATTTTCAGCTGCGACGATTGGTTGTTTTTGGGAGGAGGTGATGAAGTTGAAATATCTAGTCGATCTGATTGGGGGTTTAGCGAATTCAGCTAGTTAGAGCAAGATGTGGGGTTAGTGGAAAAGGTGGGATGGTTTTGGTTGTTGGATAGGTAAGGTCTTCTCGGCTTTTGACTCGGCTCGGCCTCATCGATATCACCAGACTGGATTGCATCTTCTATTTGAACCTTGACATCAAATAACTGCTCGAATGTGGAGAGCGGCTGTGTGATCTGCTAACGCTTTAGAGGAGATTTGAGATTCTTGACTAGAATCCTCACCTGTTCTTTTTCTATTGGTCGGTTTGTCAGTTTAGCTGTCTTTCCCCTCCACCTGGTCAAAAAGTCCAGAAACGACTCTCTGTTTTCTTGTTGGGTGGTTTCAACCTCCCGAGTGGTTACATTTGTTGGAGGCAAGACTATCAAAATCTTTATTTTTGTAAATGATTATTTGGAAAAAATTACTGAACGGGCAAATGCCAAAACGTGCTCCAGATAAAACTTTTGATGACGGATGATCAAAATAAGGCCCGTGCATCCGAAGTTAATTTAGAAGAATACATTTTTACCAGTCGAATTTTTAACTATGATTTGAATTTGAGTTAAAGCTCATGTCAGATTTTTTACTGTATTCTTTTATGCGATTCTTGAATATAGGGTGGGTTACAATCTATCAAGAGTGTGTACCGGTAGAATCTTAACAGTTTTAGTCTTAGAAGAAAAGTTATGAAACTGGTTCAGCCTACCTGCATATTTATAAGGCTACAACATGGACCTGATGAGTAATTATGAATAAGACTTCTAGTGTAATATAGACACGTATCAACGGTTTCTGCATTTAAGCAAACCTCATAGCGGTATCTGCAATTATGAAAAATTAGCAGCGGTTTCTTCAATTTTCATAAAATATTGAATTACAGTTCACACCATTAAAAAATTATAATTGCACTCTGACCCATAATCTCAAGACCATCTAGCATTAAGCTCCTATTATTAAATGTTTACCATTTCTCTCAACGTTAAGATTTTTGATACCCGCTAATTAAATTTAATTATTGATAATTTAATTTAATCGGCATTTTGATATTCTTTAAGCCCTTTCGCTTAACTTACTTAACAGCCAGATAATCAAATCCACCTGCAGGGTTTGGTCCGGTCAAAACTTATAAACTTCCTTAGGAGGGTATCATCAATCCCGATCTTTTGGGACGTGAATTCTGTTAATAATTAATATTCATGATATAAATAATACCGCTATCCAACTCATCGAAAATACAAACTTATATAAGATTGCACCATCTAATGAATCAAAACAACGAATATTAAATATACGCAAATTAATAATTATTTTAGAATTAAGAAGATAAGCACTATTCATAATAATTTTTAGGTGTGAATTAATTTATATAGTTAGTATAAAATTAATTACTCCAAATGTCCCGTTCAATACACGCAAAGTGTACTAGCACAGAGAGTCGGAATAATAGACGATACTATTATCTGTTTCCCGTAACCAAGACAGGCCTACTAAAACTCAGTGCCACAGTCGTACTGATGGTATGTCTATTTTTATTTAAACTGTGAATATAAAACTTATATTCTGCAAGAAAACCTAAAATCTAATCTTCTGTGTGTAAGTCGTACTATACACAACAGATTAAATACTATACAGAATATCGGACTTCCATGCATAACATTAAAGAAATGATATACATATATTACTCATAAAAATTCTCATAAAATAAAAAATTAATTTTATTAAAATAAAACTAAATTCTAAAAACATGGTTTTCAGTAAACAAATTGTCCAGAATCAGAACCCGGTGCTTCAACACCCTGTTCCGATAATCCTTCCACTATGACGAGGTAATGGAATATCAGTGATTTGTTCTTCCGTTCTACTGGTATTTTCTCTCAATTCTTCTAAAATAATTTTGCTAATGAACCTGTGATTCATAATGTTATCCTCTTCCAAGAATCGGGCATTAATGCTAACAATGACCTTCTGATCTTTAGGATTATAAAATAGACCACCCTTCGTTTCCTTGGAATACCCCACAAAGAAATAGACTTCTGTCCTTAATTCTAACTTTCCTGCATTTCTTTTTAGGACATGTGCTGGACACCCCCAAATCTGAATGTGATTCAAACTAGAATTACGCCCGATCCACAATTCTATGGGAGTAGAAGGTACTGACTTAGAAGGTACCTTATTTAGAATGTAAGTCGCTTGCTCTAAAGCGAGTTCCCAAAACGAATCATGTAAATGTTAGGGCTAGTATACTGAAAACTATGTTTTTAGTATTTAATTTAATTTTAATAAAATTAAAATTTTATTTTATGAGCATCTTTACGAGTAATGTATGTATATCATTTATTTGTTATGCATGGATGTCCAAAATTTTGTATAGTATTTAATCTAGTGTGTAGAGTTCGGCTTACAGACAGAAGATTAGATTTTAGATTCTTGTAGAACATAAGTTTTATGTTCACAGTTTGGATGGAAATAGACATACCATCGGTACGACTGTGGCACAGAATTTTAGTAGGCCTGTTTTGATTACGGAGAGCAGATAATATCGTCGTTTATTATTTCGACTCTTTGTGCCAGTACACTTTGTGTGTATTGAATGGGACACTTGGGATAATTAATTTTATACTGATTATATAAATTAATTCACACCTCAAGATTATTATAAATAGTGTTTATCCTCTTAATCCCGAAATAATTATTGATTTGCATATATTTAATATTCGTTGTTTTGATTCGTGCGATCTTATATAGGTCTATATTCTCGGAGAGTTGGATAGCGGTATTATTTATATGGCAAATATTAATTATTGACGGAATTCACGTCCCAAAAAATTAGGATTGACGATACCACCTTAAGGATGCCTATAAGTTTTGATCGGGCCAAATCCTGCGGGTGAATTTAATTATTCGGCAGTCAAATAAGTTAAGTGGAAGGGTTTAAGAAATATCAAGTTGCCGATTAAATTAAATTGTCTGTAATTAAATTTAATTGACGGGTATCGAGAATCTTAATGTAGGGAGAAATGGTAAGTATTTTAATAACAGGAGCTCAATGCAAGATAGTCTTTAGATTATGGGTCAGAGTGCAATTATAGTTCTTTAGTAGTGTGAACTGTAATTCAGTATTTTATGAAAATTGCAGAAACCACTACGTCTTTCCATAATTGCAGAAACGGCTAGTAGGTATCTGTGTTCCACTGGAAGTCTTACTCATAATTACTCCCTAAGTCCCTACTGTAGCCCTCTATATATGCGGGTAGGCTGAACCATTTTTTAATGATTTGATATCATTATTATTATGATATTATTTTTGTCTCTCAAGACTTAAATATATCGGAATTTTACCGGTACGAGTTCTCAGAGGATTATAGCCCACACTACGTTCGAGGATCGCGTAAGAGAATACTATAGAAGATCTGACTGGAGTTTCAACTCGGAATCAAATCGTAGTTGAAGATTAGATCGACAAAAAGTATTCTTCTAAATTAACTTTGATTGCACGGGTTTATTTTTTATTGTTCGACGATAAAATTTTTATTTGGAGCCCGTTTCAGCGTTTACCCATCCTGTTAATTTTTTACCGAAAATTATTTTACAGAAATAATGATTTTGGCAGTTTTGTCTCTAACAAATTGGTATCAGAGCCATTTTGTTTTTTGTTTACGGTTTATCGGGGTTAGGTAGATTTAGAACTATGCTAACTTTGTTTTGCAGGCGTTTTAATCCCGATTTTATGATCATCATTTATTTTAATGTTTGATTGAATGCGTGGATGATGATTTAATTTAATTTTTTTTAATCACAGGGTTTGACCGTGATAGATTAATTAATTTTTAGATCGAATGTGAGTCTACGTAATATAGGTTTCGATGTAAAATATTATTATTATTTGTTTTTTAGTTTTTGTATGTAATTAAAATAAAATAAAATAAAAAAAGAATGAAGAACAAGTTGAAGAACACGCGGCTGCGGCGACACTGTTTTTCTTCAACCAACCTGCGGTTTCCAGCAAAGCCAATAGGCGCGGTTTTTCGAGCCAAACGAAAGTGGCTTTTCAGCAATTCCAAAATAGCCAAAGCACCAAGGAGCAAGCTGCCGGTTCTCCAAGAAAAAGGCCAACAGTGTTTTACCCGAAAGAACAAGCAAATCCACAGGCGTTGAAGCAAACAGTGGGTGCTATTTTCAAGGCACTGTTTCGGTTAAAGCCAAGCAAGCAGGCACGTTTTTTTTGGGGATAGAAAACAGGGCTTTAAATTCCCAACACTGCTGCGGTAATTCCACTGCAGGCACTGTTTTCCAAGCTGGTTTGATGCAAATCCAAATCAGCGAATTCCCATGCGCCCAAACAGCACACTGTTTCGGAAGCAGCAGTGATTCTTCTAAGCAAAGAAGCAGTTTCGGCAATGCCAAACGCTGCCTTGCTATTTTGGATTCGGCAATTCCAGGCAGCTTTGAATCAAAAGCAATTGTGTTTGGTTGGGATTGTGCCACAGGCTATTTCGGCCATATGGGTTTCAGCAATTTTTTATTCAAAGCAGTAGTTTCCAAATCAAATACAAGTAGTGTTTATTCAAATAAAGAAGCTTATAAAGATTGGAAGATTGCAGCTTATCCTTTTAAGAACAGGAGACTGAAATTCTTTAAAGTTTCAGATATATCATAAAATCGGAATTTTTTTTATTATATCTTATATTTAATTTTTTTATTAACTACGAGGATGAGATATATATTGGTTTTATTTATCATATTAATTTAATTAATTCAAATATTCGGTTTTAATTAAAATATTTTGTAATAAAAAATAAAATAAATTTTTTTTAATTAATTAATTTTAATTAAATAATTTTTTTAAAATATTTTATTTTTTACAAAATATTACGTTTAAGATGATTTTTTTAAAATCAGATATCTTGAAAAATCGTGGGAATTAATTCCGGATTTGCATTAATTAAATAAAAAATGTTTAATCGAAATAAATTATTATTTTTCAAAAAATGTGAAACGAAAAATAAAATAAATAAATGTCTTTAATCACTACCTTAGCTGAAAGGCTAAAGAAAAAACTGTGTATTTATTGAATTTTATTTGTTACGCATTTAAACACGAAAAGATGGTTTGATAAATCAGAATCTTTAAAATCGTGTGTACGGAAAGATATATGATTCTTTCTGATCGTGTGGCTTTCGAAATTAATAAATTTATTTTAATTAAATAGATTTTTATAATCCTAAAAAATATTTTAAAAATTTAAGTGGGAGAGAAAATTTATTTACAAATAAATGCCGCGGTCTCCATCACCAGTTTGTAGGCAATACAATTAAATCTTGCGTGTTGGCAGTAAGGCCTTCCTCCCTATCGGACAGATTAATTGCGGTATCGCCAGTACAAACCTTCTTTAGGGATAATTCTAGATAATTGTTAGTGTGGATCACTTCTCCATCTAAAGGGTTCATTGCGAAGCGATTGATTTGAAATTAGGTGGTGGTTAACACTTATCTGTATATTATATTATTTTCTCAATCTGAGTTATTACTATTATATACTGGATCGAAACTATGCCAACTATTTAATTTACTTGGCATGGTCAGTTGCCTAGATAGTAAAAATTAAAAAAAATTGATCTGTCTGGTCTGATGAAGAATAGTAGACGTTCACCCATCGTGGCATGCTATTCTCAAGTAACTAGGTTGCTGGCAAATTAATTTTAAGATGGTAGAGAGAACCAAATTAAAATGAATTCAAAATTTTGCTCGTCATAATTAACGGTTTTATTTAATTATGTGATTCTCAGAATTAAAATGGATTTCAACCCACTCGCTTTAATACTCAAAGAAAATAAACTAACGGTACCAAATTTTGTTGACTGGAAATGAAACTAGGATATAGCTTTAACTACAAATGGTATTCTTTCAATACCAGAAAATGTGTCTGTTTTAGAAAAAAGTTCTTCCTCGGGGCCAAAAGGCATGAAGAAGAAAAAGGTTCAAAAACAGGGAGACACGATTTCCAAGGTAGTTAGTGGGTCACAGATTGGTGTGAAAAAGCCAAAAGACAGATGTTTTCACTGCAACCAGACCCAGCACTGGAAAAAGTTATGTCCCGTATTTCTCAAAAGGCAGAACATATAGGGTAATTTCTATTGACTGGTTGTGAAAACATGTTTAGTGGTGTTAACTTCCGGTACCTGGTGTGTAGATACGGGAGCCACTAATCATGTCTGCAATTTATTGCAGGGGTTCCAGAAAATCCGACAACTTAGTGATGGGGAGATTTACCTGCATATGAGCAAAATACAAAGGTAACAGCAGTTGTAGTAGGAGATGTCACTCTCAGTTTTGGTAGAGATCGGATTTTATTATTAAGAGATTGTCTTTATGTACCAGCCATTAGAAAGAACTTAGTTTCCATTTTTGGATTAGCTAAAGATGGATATTTAGTTTATTTTAATAACTCTGTGGTTATTAAGGATAATAAACGGGTTATCTGTTCTGGTACATTGGTGGATGATCTTTATATTATTACTCCAATCTCTTCTACACTGTAACTAACTAAAACGAATAATACATTCATATTATCATATAAGAGAAAGTTTCATTCTTTAATGAACCAAACGTTTCTTTGGCACTTACGCTTGGTCATATTAATCTAAAAAGGAAAAACAGACTGGTAACAGATGGATTTTTGAGTTCATTGGAAGTGGATGCACTTTCAGTCTGTGAATCTTGCTTAGAGGGTAAGATGGCCAAGAGGTTCTTTTTGACCAAAAGCCATAGAGCTAAAGAACCGTTGGAACTAGTTGATTCTGATGTGTGTGGTCCTATTACAATCCGGGCTAGAGGAGGCTTTGAGTACTTCGTCAGTTTCATTGATGACTACTTAAGGTATGAATACATTTACCTGATACACCGTAAATCTAAATGTTTTGAGAAATTTAAAGAATTTAAGGCGGAGACGAAGAAGCGTCTAGGTAAAAGTATCAAATCACTACGATCCGACCGTGGTAGAGAATACCTCTTTGGAGAGTTTAAGGACTACTTATCATCAGAGAGGATTACATCCTAGTTGGCTGCAACTGGCACTTCGCAACAAAATGGTGTAGCAAAAAGAAGGAATATGACTCTTATGGAGATGGTAAGGTTTATGATGAGTTATTTAGGTTTACCAGATTCGTTTTGAGAACTCGTTTTAGAAATAGCAGCTTACATTCTGAACTTGATACCTTCTAAGTCAGTGTGGACCGGGCGTGAGACTAGTCTGAAACACATTCGAATTTAGGGATGTTCAGCACATGTGCTGAAAGGGAACGCGAGTATGTTGAACCAAGGACAGAAGTCTGTTTCTCTGCAGGGTATCTCAAGAGAACGAAGGGTGGTCTACTTTATAATTTTAAGGATCAAAAGGTCATTGTTAGCACCAATGATCGATTCTTGGAAGAAAATTATATTATGGATCACAGGCCCAAAACCATGTTTTTGGCATGGGAGTCAGATGTATGGCAGTATAATTTTGAGTATAAGTGAGAGATTGCGAGGACTGGTATACTGAAAACCATATTTTTGGTATTTAATTTTTTTTAATAAAATTAATTTTCTATTTTATGAGAATTTTTATGAGCAATGTATGTATATCATTTATTTGTTATGCATGGATGTCCAATATTCTTTATAGTATTTAATTTGGTGTGTAGAGTTCAGCTTACACATAGAATATCAGGTTTTAGATTCTTACAAAATATAAGTTTTATGTTCACAGTTTAGATGGAAATAGACGTACAATCTTTACGACTGTAGCACAGAATTTTAGTAGGCCCGTCTTAGTTATGCGGAACAGTTAATAGCGTCGTCTATTGTTTCGACTCTCTGTGCCAGTACACTTTGTGTGTATTGAATGGGACACTTGGGGTAATTAATTTTATACTGGCTATATAAATTAATTCACACCCCAAGATTATTATGAATAGTGTTTATCCTCCTAATCCTAAAATAATTATTGATTTACATATATTTAATATTCGTTGTTTTGATTCATTAGAGAGTGCGATCTTATATAGGTCTATATTCCCGGTGAGTTTGAATAGCGGTATTATTTATATGACAAATATTAATTATTAACGGAATCTACATCTTGAAAAATCGGGATTAAGATACCCTCTTAAGGATGCTTATAAATTTTGACCGGGTCAAACCCTACAAGTGAATTTAATTATCCGACGGTTAAATTAGTTAAGCGAAAGGGTTTAAGAAATATCAAGATACCAATTAAATTAAATTGTTAGTAATTAAATTTAATTGGCGGGTATCGAAAATCTTAACGTGGGGAGAAATAGTAAGCATTTAATAACAGGAGTTCAATGCAAAATAGTCTTGAGATTATGGGTCAGAGTGCAATTATAGTTTTTTAGTGGTATGAATTGTAATTTAATATTTTTTGGAATTTATAGAAATCGGTACGTCTTTCCATAATTGCAGAAACCGCTAGTAGGTATCTGTGTTCCACTGGAAGTATTACTCATAATTACTCCCTAAGTCCCTGCTGTAGCCCTATATATGCGGGTAGGCTGAAATATTTTTTGATGTTTTGATAACATTATTATTATGATATTATTTTTGTCTCTCAAGACTTAAATATACCGGGGTTCTGCCAGTACAAGTTCTCAGAGGATCGTAGCCCACACTACGTTCGAGGATCGTGTAAGAAAATACAGTTGAAGATCTGACTGGAGCTTCAACTTGGAATCAAATCGTAGTTGAAGATTAAATCGACAAAAGGTATTCTTCTAAATTAACTTTGGTTGCACGGATTTATTTTTGATCGTTCGACGTCAAAATTTTTATCTGGAGCCCGGTTCGGCGTTTGCCCGTCTAATTAATTTTTTACCGAAAATTATTTTACAAAAATAATAATCTTGACAGTTTTGCTTCCAACGATAAACCTGAATAACTTATCATGGGCCTTACCATCTTTATAAGAATCATATTCTTTCTTTCAGTTACACCATTCTACTGCGGAGTGCCAGGTGCAGTCAACTGAGATGTAATCCCATCTGATGACATGTAATCAATAAACTCTCCAAAGAAGTATTCTCCACCACGGTTGGATGATAGTGATTTGCTACTTTTACCTAGACGTTTTTCTGCCTCCGCTTTGAATTCTTTGAGTTTCTCAAAGTATTCATACTTACGGTGCATCAAGTAAATGTATCCATACTTTGAGTAGTCATCAATGAAACTAACAAAGTACTCAAAGCCACCTCTAACCCGGATTGTTATAGGACCACATACATCAGAATGAACCAGCTCAAACGGTTCTTTAGCTCTATAGTCTTTGGTCGAAAATGGCCTTTTGGTTATTTTATCTTCTAAGTAAGATTTACAGACAAGAAGTGCCTCCACTTCTAATGAACTTAAAGGTTTATCTGCTACCAGTTTGTTTATTCTTTTTAAATTAATATGACCCAAATATAAGTGCCAATAAAGCATTTAGTTCATTAAAGAAGAAAATTTTCTTACATAAAGTAATATAGATGCGTTATTCATTTTAGTTAGTTACAGTGTAGGAGAGATAGGAGATACGACATACAGATCATCCACCAATGTACCAGAACAAATAAAATATTTATTTTTTTACAACCACAGAGTCACCAAAATGAATAGAATATTTGTCCTTTATTAAGTATGAAATTGAAATTAAATTTCTTCTAATCGAAGGAACATAAAGACAATCTTTTAGAAGTAGTATTCTATCTCTACTAAAATTGAGAGTGACATCTCCTACTGTAACTGCTGCCACCCTTGTATTATTGTCCATCTGTAGGTAGATTTTTCCATGACTGAGCTGCTTGATTTCTTAGAACCCCTGCAAAGAATTACAGACATAATTAGTGGCTTTTGTATCTACACACCAAGTACTGGTAGATAACACCGCTAAACATGTTTTAACAATCAGTGAACAAAAATTACCTTGTTTGTTCTGTTTATTGTGAAAAATAGGACATTACTTTTTTCAATGCCCAAACTGGTTACAGTAATAGAACTTGCCTCTCGGCTTTTTCACACCAGATTTTGGTTTCTTAATTGCTTTTGGACCTGTATTTTCCTGTGTTTGAACCTTTTTCTTCTTCTTACCTTTCGGCTTAGATGAAGAAGCCTTCTCAGCCACATACACAGAATCTGGTTTCCTAAGAACACCCTCGGCTACTTGAAGTTTCTTAAGAAGTTCTGCCAGTGTGTAGCTGAGCTTATTCATAGAATAGTTCAGGTAAAACTGATTAAAACTTTCAGACAGAACTACTTAAAACTTTCAGGCAGTGACTGGAGTATGATATTGACATGGGTTTTTCCGTCAATTTCAGCTCTAAGGATCTCCAGTTCATTCAAAAGACTAATCATCTTTAGAGCATGATCACTTACTGGTGTACCTTCAGCCATGCTTGCATTCATTAGAGATCTCATGGCCACTTGCCTAACAGCACGATTTTGATCCCCAAATATGTTTTTGAGGTTCATCATCATGTCATAGGCATTGGACATAGATTGATGCTAATGATGCAAAATATTTGACATTGAAGCCAAAATGTAATAGCGAGCCATTTGATCAACTTTCTGTCACTTTTGATGGGCCTGGGTTTCCCTTTAGTAGCCCCCTTGTCAGGTACTGGTGGATATATTTCAGTTAACACAAACTTATAATTCTCAGCAGTTAAGATAATGTCCAAGTTCTATTTTCAGTCAACATAATTTCCTCCCGTAAGTTTGTTTTCTTTGAGAACAAAAATGAGTGGGTTGACTACAGACGGGCTTGAAATTTTTAGGGTTAGTATACTGAAAAATTATGTTTTTAGTATTTAATTTTATTTTAATAAAATTAACTTTTTATTTTATGAGAATTTATATGAGCAATGTATGTATATTATTTCTTTATTATTATGCATGGATATTCTTTATTCTTTACAGTATTTAATCTGGTGTGTAGAGTACGACTTACACATAGAAGATCAGATTTTAGGTTCTTGCAGAATATAAATTTTATGTTTACAGTTTAGATGGAAATAGACATACCATCGATACGACTGTAACACAGAGTTTTAGTAGGCCTATCTTGGTTACGGAGAATAGATAATAGCATCGTCTATTATTCCGACTCTCTATGCTAGTACACTTTGTGTGTATTAAACGGGACATATTAAGGTAATTAATTTTATACTGACTATATAAATTAATTAACACAACAAGATTATTATGAATAGTGCCTATACTCTTAATCCTGAAATAATTATTGATTTGCGTATATTTAATATTTATTTTTTATTCATTAAAGGGTGCGATCTTTTATGGATTTATATTCTCGGTGAGTTAGATAGCAGTGTTATTTACATGGTGAATATTAATTATTGACGGAATTCACATCTCGAAAGATCGAGATTAACGATACCCCCTTAAGAAAACTTATATGTTTTGACCGTGCCATATCCTACAGGTAGATTTGATTATCCGGTGGTCAAATAAGTTAAATAAAAGGGTTTAAGAAATTTCAAAATACCGATTAAATTAAATTTTTAGTAATTAAATTTAACTGGCGGGTATCAAAAATCTTAACGTGGGAAAAAATGATAAGCATTTAATAACAGGATCTCAATGCAAGAAAATCTTGAGATTATGAGCTAGAGTACAATTATAATTCTTTAGTGGTATAAACTATAATTTAGTATTTTATGAAAATTGGAGAAATCGCTGCTAGTTTTTCATGATTGCAGATACCGCTATGAGATTTTTTTAATTGTAAAAACCGTTGATACGTGTCTGTATTCTACTGGAAGTCTTACTCATAATTACTCTACAGGTCCCTGCTGTAATCCTATACATATGCGGGTAGGCTGAACCAGTTTCATAACTTGTCTTTTAAGACTAATGCTGTCCAGGTTCTACCAGTACGAGTTCTTGATAGATTATAACTCACACTACATTCAAGAATCGCATAAGAGAATACAGTAGAAGGTCTGACAGGAGCTTCAACTCAAGAACAAAAACGTAGTTAGAGATTTGACCAGAAAAAGGTATTCTTTTAAATTAACTTTGGTTGCACGGGTTTTATTTTGATCGTTCGACGTTAAAATATTTTATTTGGAGCCTGTTTTGGTGTTTGCCCGTCAAGTTAATTTTTACCAAAAATCGTTTACAAAAATAATGATCTTGATAGTTTTGCCACCAACAGAATGGCCCGAATCTGTGCTTGGCAATAGTTCTGAGTCTGGGTCTGCTCCTGCATGGTCATTTGTATATAAGTAATTGCCCTCATCAGGGCCGTTAGATTCACCTTATTCTTAGCCATCTCAGACTATTTTGGAATCTTATTTGGAATTCTATAGAGTCTTCCGGTTGCTTATCTAGCCCAAACACGTGTTGAATGAGACTTTTCTAACCCAATGGTCCAAACCCAAAGCAAAACCTGGGTCCTAAAAACAGAATTACCAGTATCACACTTCTTAGAAAGGATCTTGATAACAAAAAGCTGATACTCCAAATACCAATGATGGCTAACCATGAGCAGATATACAGAAACATGCCCCTGCTAGGCCCATACTAGTAGCATAACCACTGAACACCTAAGAACCAAGGATAAAAGCTAAGGAGGCGATCGACAAAACTTTAGCTGGAAGGTTTATCTGAAGAATCTAAAGGAAGAAATGGGAAGCACTCCAGCAACAAAAATAGCTCTAAGCCAAAGAGACCGATTAACCTAAGATTCTAAGGAAACATGGGCAACACTCCGATAGAAAAAATAGATCTAACTCAAACAGGTCTATAAGACAAGATCCTAAACAGTGGTTCAAGGAAAGCAAGCCTAAACAGAACTAGGGGTATAAAACTGACAGCCCGAGAAGAACCCGAAAGAGAGAGAAAAGCTATCCTAAAGGCTTCGGACCTAAACACGGGCGTGACCCTGAGAAGAAAGCCGACGACACGAAAGCTAAACAAGGCAAAGATCAAAATTTGGGTAAGAATCCGAAGAAAAAACTGACCTAATCAACAAAGGATAATAGAAAATTCGGTCAAAAATTGAAAAAAAGGAAGTAGCCTAATTCAAACAAACATACAAAAAGAACAATACTAACCAACGCAAACAAAACATATAATCAAACAAACATACAAAAAGAACAATACTAACCAACGCAAACAAAACATATAATCAAACAAACAAATACTCCTACTGGGTCAGCAACACCTATGAACTCTTTTACCACACATATGAAAGCGTGTAGCTAGTAAGGCTTGCCCAACTTCTTAACATAATCCCGAGAGAGTAAACTGACCGAGGTATCGAGTCGATCAGGTAAGGGGGTTGAGAACAATGCAAATGCGTGCAAAAATACAAATGAGAAAGTCATATTAAGAACCAATGATGTTTTCAAGTTTAACCATCTTATTTGATTTTATAAACTAGTCCTTAGCAGAGTCGTTTGAAAATACTGTGGCGCTGGAATTTGGAGTTTTGTAAGTCAAAAACAAGAAGATTCAAGAAATGTTTAAAAAATATTTTAACACTTTGAAAACTAAATTTTTAAAAATCCTTTTTGTTGAAAATGGGGTCGCCATTTAGTTTTTGAGAAAAATTAAGAAAAATAAAATAGGCTTCCGATCTTTAAAACGTTAATCAGAGAAAAAAAATTCGGGGGCTAATATACAAATCGAAAAAGATGTTAGGCACCTCGTTCGCCCAACCGTAAGGTTGGCCTATACTAATCATCATTGGTTCTTAATTAGATTTCTTAAATGCATGCAAATACAGAATATGGATGTGAGGGGAGAACATCCAAAATCAAATAAGAAAAATATATAACATATATATATAGAACACACCAAAACAATGAAAATAAGAAAGAAAATCCTAAGTCCTATGACATGCAATTTATAGTTAAATGATACATGTAGTAAATTTACATTGCATGATTCAAATAAAAGAACAACAAATATACTAAAAGTCACGAAAACCAAACTATACTAAAATAATCTAAACTATTCAAAACATGATTTTGAAAGATGTAAACAAAGTATCATATTACTCAAAATAATCTAAAGTAGCATTAACATGATTAACTTCTACTAAAGCGAAATGCTAAGTTAAAAATATAAAGTATATGAAGCTTAATAATAAAGAAAATAATTAAACTAATAACAAGAATTTTATGTTTTTATTTTTATCCATACAAAAGAATGTTAAAAGATATAACTAAAAGAAAAGAAAACAAAAGAAAATTTACAAAAAAAAACAATTAACCAAAAATAAAAGATTTTAAAAGAAAAGGCTATTAAACTAATTAGAATTATGACATTAAAAAGATCTAACTATTTATCATGGATTTTATATGTTTTATATTTTAAACATAATAAAAGAAAAGAAAAAAAATACTATGAAAAAGAAATTAAACTAACATTTAAAAGATTTTGTAAATAAAAAAAAAAGAAAAAAAAAGAAATATTATTTAAGGAAAACTAAACTAACAAAATAATAACAAATGGGAATAACAACTATATAGTAATATAACAATCATTTAACTAAAAAATATAAAATACGAGTGTAATATTAATAATTACAATCATATAAATATTAATTAGTGCATTGATTATGACAATAATGACATTGTGAGTCGCAATTACCAATTATGTTAACACTATTTAATTGTCACGCTCCAAAATTCGAGGTCACGTGAAAATTCACAAAACATCCATTTAATATGAAAATATAGATTTTCATACATTGAAATTCGCCTGTTGAATCCAAACGAAAACCCAACAAAGTGTATCTATCATATGTAAAAGACATACAGTTCCAACATACATACAGTATATCGCCTTATGGCGTACAAAAACTGCCTTCAGGAACAAGCACACCAAAAAAAGCAAACTATAAAAGTCTTCCGCCACTGCGGGCATCACCAAAGCTACTCCTTATCCACAGCATCACATGGCATCACATGAAAATGGTTTTATAGAAAATTTCCACTCGTGAGCCGAAACCCAATAGAAATAGATAATAAGCTGTAAAGCAGGAATATGCAATCATATGGTGGAAGTGAACTCAACCACAAACCAAAATAGGTTTTTCCATCCAAAACACTCAAGTTTTCCCCATCAGACTACACAAGTCTTCCAAAACGGTTTTATTAACATAAAATCCTGTTTTCATGCTTCAAACCATGTGATGCAAATAACCAATCATAATTAAGAAAAAACAGTAATCAAAGCATTGTTCCCTCACGGAATATACCATCGTGGAAAAGAAGAATAAGATCCTATGTACCGACTCCATCACAAGGGAATAGAGGAAACAACAATAGAATCCTGCCCATTACCTAGTCCTGAATCATTTAAGACTTGCTAGGTAATGACAAGTTCTATACGGAACACCACGACGTAAAAGCTAACTTTACGGGCCCGACAATCCGAGGGAAAAGAGCACCCAAACCGACCTTCTTTACGGGAACTACCCCGAAGGATAATAAAGGTACCTACACTGTGCACGTTTTCAGACTTTTATCGAGGACAACTCGTGCCAAATACCCGTCGTCCCGGTACATCTAGATAGTCTTCTAAAAATTGAACTGTAGCTTCAACTACAAAACTTTTTCACAAATATACATTATACATGTACATAGATCCATCCATCAACATGGAGATCAACCAACATTTCAAAATATTTTCTGTAAAAGTAGTTATACAACGCATGTATAAGCAAGAGATCCAATCCATGAAACCATGGAGATCAAACCAAAACATGTAAAAACGTATTTTCATGCAAACATTTAGAAAGTGAGACTCAACCCCAATGGTCTGCTCCAAACATCCAGTAAACATGTTTCTCTCGAAAGTTTTCATAAAAACCTCCTTTGTGAACCATCCTTTACCCAAATGAACCAACCGAACCATCAAAACCAACACCAGACACTCACACAGGGGTTCAGTCGACTGGCCCAAGCCCCCAATCGACTGAAAAACTCACTGGAAAAGAGGAACAAAACCAAAAAGAATTTCAGTCGACTGACCTCACACATCCAATCGACTGAACTCACCAAAGTATGATCCAGTCAACTAAACTCACCCAGAAAATGTTTTTGAGTTACGGGTTCACTGATTTTTGCTTCCAAAACTCAAATCGAACCTCCAAACACCCATCAAACCTCAACACGCCCGAGCCACGCACCACAACCTTGAAAAGAAACCCTCAAAATGTACTTTCATCCACCGAAAATGCCGAAGAACAATTTTAAATCATAAACTAGATCTAAAACATAAAACACCTTTTCATGCAATTTAAAATGGTAGAAATGCACAATATTACATATAATACCCTTATACAGCAGTAGAATCTGAGATCCTACCTCGTTGGGTCAAAACCCAATACCTCGATCTACATGCAAATTCGAGCTTCGTCGAAATCAAATTCCGTCCGGATGGATGCGTAGACCACGAAGCCAATAGCAAGGATCGGCTGTTGGTCCGTCGAAAACTAAGCCCCAGGCCCCCGTGAAGTTAAAGAGAAGGCAAAGAGAAGGTGGAGAAAATTTAGGAGTTAAGTTTTGAAAATATCTAACTTCACATATTTATAAACTTCTAAAATATTTTTTTTTGAATTTTTAAAATTCGCACCATAACTCCCCGCGGCCACCAGAACCAACTTCGCATGCTTGAAATAACCAAAACATGCATCAAAACTCATATAGGCATATCAAAGCTAAAATGCTAAAAATGCGTCAAAACACCTAACATGCATATATATCAAAAATCAACCGGTACAAGGTCTTACATTAATGAACTTCTAAAAGTGATCAAAATGCAAGCGTGCAATACGTACTAAAACAACAACTAAGCAATTAATAAAAATAACCAAATTACATGAAACAAATCATGCACACTAATCTCATACTTACAATTGGTAAACAAAATTAACTATACTAATGAAAGAAACATGCAAATTGAAATTGAAGTTAACCCGGTCACTCCAAAAGATAGAGAGTGGAGAGAGAAAGGCCGGAGATCTAAATAGAATACCCGGATCACTATAATTTGAGTGAAGCCTCAAGTCAGGGAGGTATGCTTCAACAATCCAATCCTCAATCAATGATTTAATCCGAGTTAGGGTTTTAGTACTGGTGGTCAATCTCTTGGTACTTCAGCAGGGTGTTGGTATTAGAATTTTTTCATCTTTCGACCCGTTAGAGCTCTAATATCAAAATTCTCTCCTTTGAAAAATATACAAGGGGTACGATATTTATAGAGTTTTTCAACCAATAAGATGTTGACATGTTTTGAGACACATCAGGCCATTTGGAGTTGGCGGTCGCCATATATGGAGTGGGCAGTTGCCACAAAAATCAAGCTTCTAAGGATTTCTTATGGCAGTCGCCACAATGAAGTTGGTGACCCCATGGTTCCAATGCGGCGATCACTACCTTTGCTAGGGTTTTCACGAGGTTCTTGTGGAGGTGGCCACAATGAAGTTGGCGGTCCCAAGGCTCAAAAGTTGGCAGTTCAAGATGATTCCATTGGTTTGAAGGCTTTGATCAATGGGTTCAAATATTGAGCTTGGATCATTTTCCAAGGATCGTTCAGAAGTACCATTCCACTTGTTTTCATCATTGGATTCACCTGGATCAACATAAGAATAGGCAGGATCAAATTGGGATGTCTACAAACCTCTGCTCCGCCAACTCGATACGTCGGTCAGTTTACTATCTTGGGGCTATGTCGGGGAAGCCAGTAAGCTTTCTGGTCACATGCTTCTATAGATGTGGCAAAAAAATTTATTACGTACCGTTTGACCATGCCTTGCACCATTCCTGACATTGAAAGATATATTCTTGACTCCATTCAGAAGGTATGCTGAGTGAAGACCTGGTCTTCCCATGTGTATATAGCTTCTTAGAACCCTTTCTTTTAGGATTAATAAATCTTTTAGGATTACGTGATTTTCTTTTTATGGATGCTTTTGTTTGTATAGTTAGCACCCTGGTTATGACTAGTTTTTGTTTTTTCGTCCCGTCGTCGAGAGTGAGTTGTTTTGAGTTTAGGCCCGGCTGATGAGTCCTTCGATTTATGCGATTCTTTTCAGTTCAGAGACCTAGGACTATAGCTCCATGCAGAGAAGAACCTATACGTACTTGAGCCCTATCTCTGATAGGAAGGCTTAGATGGGTAGAATAGTTAAGATCACCAATGACAGATCCAGAATTGATCATAGCAGATATGATGAGGGCAATTATAGACCTACGACGACCGTTAGACGGGATCAGTACAGTTGTGAACAACCAGGCCAGGATTCAAACTCAATGCCAAACACAAATCCAACTCTTACAGGTCCATCAAATCCAAAACCAAGGTCAAAGTGAGCAACTTTAAGCTCTAGTCCATAATTTGTTGAGTTCATCTACCGAGAACGAGACTTAATCTAACGAAGGGAGAACTAAGGCCATAAAAATGCTAAGAAATCCTTCGATCATCTTTGACCAGTTGCTTGATGTGGGAGTTAATGCTGAAAGTTCCATCCAATTAGGGGCAATGAAAAGTGCCAGATCATGTCGAAAGGTAAGAAAACCATGCACTAATGACCCTAATCAAGTTGATAATAACTTCACTGACATTTCTAATGATTCGATTTTCAAAGTAAACATCCTAAACCCAAAGCTCGAGCAATCTAGTCAACAAAGAACTTCGAGATGAATATTAATTCGTTTGGGTGTTCAGCTTTCCACTGTCCTTGGTAGTCTTATTGAAATGGGCGTCCGAAAGCCTTTGGAGTTGACCCTACCACCAAACCCGTTACCGCCTAGGTATAATCTAATCCAGTACTGTGCCTTCCACCAGTGGCACGATCATTTAACCAACAAATGCATGAGGCTTCGACATGAGATCCAATATTTAATATATAATAAGGTGATTTCTCCACCCACTGCCATCCAGAAACCGAACGTGACCACCAATCCCTTACCAAATCATGTTGCCCAATAGAGTGTGATTGCCGTTGAGGAAAAGATGGAAGGTTTGGATCCCATAAAATTCATAATTTCTACGACAGAACCGAAACCCATAATAGATTTGTCATCCTATTGAGAGGTGTCATTGATCAATGACCTTGTCGAGGAATTGATAGATGACGATTTTGACGTTTTCCCGATCTTTATCATACATGAGGAAGAAGGTTTTCCCCTGCTAACGGTAATGACGAAGAAGACGAAGAAACTAGGCGTTTGTTGGAGGATTTGGCACGCCTCAAGTCTTTGAACAACCTAGAGGAAGTCGGGATAGACATGAAATGGCATGTTCTGACTACTCCAAGTGATGATACAATTGGGCACAGAGTGTCACGCCCCCAAACCTGAGGCACTTGAACCTCACATGACTATCTAATATTTTAAAACAAACAATGGAAAACTTTTTTTTATACAATTCAATTTAGGATCTGTGGCCCCAGAATTTGGAGTTTTGGTTTAAAAATAAGGAAATTCAAAAAATATTTTTAAAATATTTTAACACCTTAAAAATTAAATTTTAAAAACCCATTTTTTTGTTAAAAATGGAGTCGCATTTGGGTTTTAAGAAAAATCAAGAAAAATGAAATAAGCCACTGACCTTTTAAAATGGTAACCAGAGAAAATAAAGGTTCGGGGGCTAAGGTACGAATCGGGAAAGGTGTTAGGAACCCTATTCGCCCAACCGTAAGATTGACCTTTACTAATCATCATTGGTTCTTAATTAGATTTCTCAAATGCATGCAAATACAGAAAATAGGGACAAATAGAAAACATCCAAAATCAAATAAGAAAAATACATAATATATGTATATAAAACGCCAAACAAAATAAATATAAAAAAAAAATCCTAAGTCTTACGGCATGCAAATTCTAACTAAAGAATGCATTGAGCAAACCGCATACAATATCACCAAATAATCTAATCATAACATGATTTTAAATAAGAAAAAAAACAAAGATATGCTTCAAAATTCACTAAATTCTAAACACAAAAAAATGAACATGAATTGCTTACAATATTATCAAATAACCTAATTATTCTAAACATGATGTTAAGTAAAGAAACATGCTCCAAAATTCTCTAAATCAAAAATCATGTCAAAGATTTGCATAACTAAAAGAAACATAGCGAAAACCATACGCAATATTCTAAAATAAGAAAAATATGGCTTAATGATCAATTATGAATTCCATGTTAATGATCAACCAATTGAGACAAATGAAAAAAGATGCTGTTAAAACAAGAATTAAGCCATGAAGGTAATGACTACTACATAAAAAAGCAATAGTCATTCCCAACTAGAAGATATAAGATACGGGCATAATATCGACAATTACAACCGTACAAATGTAAGTGCCTGAATATAGCAATCTCGATATCGAAAATCGTGATAACCAAGTGTATTGGCACTATTTTGATGAATTTTGAAAGTAACCCAAAATGCAAGTGCGCGATGTGAACAAAAAATAATAGTTGAGATTACTTTGATTTTATTGAAAATTAACCGAATTATACTAAACAAATTATGCACATTAATCATATGCTTACAATTCCACAAATTAAATGGTAAACTAAATCAACTACACAAATGAATGAAACACGCGAATTGAAATTGAAATTAATCCGGCTACTCCAAGGGATAGAGAGTGGAGACAGAAAGACCAAGGATCTAAACAAAATACTTGAATCGCAAATGAATCCTCAAGTCAAGGAATGGTGATCAATAGTCCAATCCTCGGGCAATAATCAAATCTCAATGTAAGGGCAAGTCGAGAATTCAACAGGGTATCGTGGTTAGTGATTGTTCTCTCTCAGTATTCCAGCAGTGTCAGTATCAGAACTCTCTCAACTTTCTACTCGTCAGAATTTGACATCAGAATTGTCCTCTCCAATTCATACCAGAGGTACAATATTTATAGAATTCATCGACTAATGAGGTGCTGGCACGTTTTGGGACCCAACAGGCCTTTTGAAGTTGGCAGTCGCCATGTTTGAAGGTGGTGGTCGCCATAAACATGAAGCTTCTAAGAAGTTCTTATGGCGGTCGCCATAATGGAGTTAGCGACCCCATGGTTCAAATTGTTGGAGGCAAACTGCCAAGATCATTGATTTGTAAATGATTTTTCAAAAATAAAATTGGGTGGGTAATCGCCAAAATATGCTCTAGATAAAAACATTTTTTTTATGTCGAACGATCAAAAATAAATCCCGTGCCACCATAGTTAATTTAGATGAATACCTTTTGGTTGATTCTTCAACTACGAACTTTGATTTCCTGAGTTGAAGCTCTGATCGGACCTTCTACTGTATTCCCTATACGATTCCTGAACGTAGTGTGGGCTACAATCTTTCGAGAACTAAAACCGACAAAACCTGGACAACCTTAGTCTTAAAAGACAACTTATGAATTTAGTTCAGCCCACCCCCATATTTATAGGGTTATAGTAGGGACCTGTGGAATAATTATGACGTTGACTTCTAGTGTAAACCAGATACCCATCTAGCGGTTTCTGCAAATATGCAAATCTCTCAGCGATTTTTGTAATTATGAAAATCTTGTAGCAGTTTCTGTAATTTTCAAAAAATACTAAATTACAGTTCACACCACTAAAAAACTATAACTGCACTCTTAACAAAAATCTCAAGACCAATTTACATTGAGCTCTTATTATTAAATGCTTAACTTATCTCTCCAAGTTAAGATTTTTGATATTCGTTAATTAAATTTAATTACTGATAATTTAATTTAATCGGTATCTTAAAAATTTTTTAAGCCATTTCGCTTAACTTATTTGACCGCCGGATAATCAAATCCACTTATAGGGTTTGTTCCGGTCAAAACTTATAAGCTTCCTTAAGTGGGTATCGTCAATCCCGAATAATCGAGATGTGAATTCCATCAATAATTAATATTTACTATATAATTAATACCGCGATCTAACTCACCGGGTCTATAGACCCATAAAAGATTGCACCCTCTAACAAATCAAAACAACGAATATTAAATATACGCAAATAATAATTATTTCGGGATTAAGAGCGTAAGCACTTATAATAATTTTGAGGTGTGAATTAATTTATATAATCAGCATATAATTAATTACTCCAATATGGTCCTGTTCAATACACACAAAGTATACTAGCACAGCGAGATAGAACAATAGACGACGCTATTATCGGTTCTCCATAAACATAACATGCATACTAAAACTCTATACTACAGTCGTACTGATGGCATGTCTATTTTTATTTCAACTGTGAACATAAAACTTTTATTCTGCAAAAATCTATAATCTGGTCTTCTGTATGCAAGCCGTACTCTACACACCAGATTAAATACTATATAGAATAAAGGACAACCATGCATAACATTAAAGAAATGATATTGTATACATTGTTCATTAAGATTCTCATAAAATAAAAAATTAATTTTATTAAAATAAAATTAAATATTATAATTAAATAAAATTCATGATTTTTAATATACAGCCCTAACACAAAGTTGGCGGTCGCAACCTTTTGCTAGCTAGGGTTTCCAAGAGGTTTTTATTTCGATTGACACAATGGAGTTAGCGGTCCTATAGTTCAAAGTCGGCAGCTCAAAGTTTGGACACCGTAGGTTCACTGGTTTGAAGGTTTTGATCATCTAAGTTGAATACTAAGCTTGGATCATTTCTCGAGGATCGTTCCTAAGCACCATTCCACTTGATTTTATTATCGGATTCACCTACATCAACCAAAGATTAGGCAAGGTCAAAATAGGGTGTCTACAGTTGCCTCTCTTTGATATAACTTGCATAGCAACACGTGATACGAGTTATATCAAAGATCTAGAGACAACATCCATTTGACTAAACCGTCAATCTTAGGCTACAAACACACAAGCATGCATATGATGTTAGTCATACTCGAATTTCTATCGAGCTGCCTACGTACCCCTTTACTAGGAATTTGACCAAAACGTAGTTCTTGGGACAGATGCAAAATGCAAAATGCAAAACATGATACTTATTGTCACGCCCCAAACTCCGGACCACGTGAAACACCATGAACAACCATACATGATACCAAATCCGAGAATACACTCTCAAAATGAAACATACATGCATTGTATATAAATGCCAAACGGCAACATTGCATGGCTCTAACGCCCGTAAAACATGCTATAACATACATGTAACAAAACTAGCAAAAAAGAAGACAACAACTCTTCCACCTCTTCAGCACCTACAGATCAACCAGCATGACCGGTACCTGAAGAAAAGCAATCCCACACCGTGAGCCAAAGCTCAGCAGATTCTAAATGACATAAGCAGTATAAGCTAAACATGCTCGATAAACGAAGTGCAGTTTTCGACTATCTTTCAAGCCAGTAAAATAATTTGAAAATCATTTTAGATCACGACTCACCATAGCCAGAAAACCATTTTCACGTGCAAGGAAAAGCGAGGATAAAAACAATTTGTAGACTCATTAGAGCCTTGAAAGCGATTCTAGTATTACGACTCCCGTAGGCCGATTATACAGTATTTCGACTCTCGTAGGCCGATAATACAATTTTTAGAAAATTGGTCTATCCGTCCCTAAATGCAATACATGCAATCCATGAAAACGTGCCTCTTCAGGACCTCATTTCAGTCATCAGATATCGCACACACACACACACACACCCACACCCGTGCCTCATCAGGATCTCATTTTAATCCGTCAGATATCGCCTCATCAGGATCTCATTTCAATCCGTCAGATATCGCACACACACACACACACACACACACACACACACACCCGTGCTCATCAGGATCTCATTTCAATCCGTCAGATATCGAACACACCGGCTTTCGCAGCCTACCTCATACGCCGACTTTCGCAGCCTACCTCATACACATACACACGCACACGTGCTTCATCAATCATGATTTACATCTATTGGATCACATATTCATCTAATCCATTTCATACACATGCAAATCTAAACCAGGATTTAAAGCATATAACCATGTATCAACACGACGTTCCACAAACCACGTCACATACCTATAAAACTCTAGGTTTTAAAGCATAAACCATGTTACACATAACGACTAATATCACAACCACGTAATCCACTTACGTATTTCGTACATAAATAAACAGTTATAAATATGTACATAATAATATAAAACCACATCACGACGCCACCCGTCAAAATCGACATCCACTCACGGGATAACCCACACAACCACCACTGGCCTAAACACTCCCAACACGACCATCACAAACCAACGACGCTCACAAGCGCCAATACAAACTCGACATCAACCCACGCACCCAACCGTGCATGACAAACCGCATCTACCATGCACATCACCCACGAGGGCGACACTCAAACGCACACCCAAGGCCACGACACAACCCCCAAAACCACCACAAAACAGACCAAACCCCAAAGGAATCCACAAGTATTTAAATCAAGTAATTCCCATAAATTAATCAATTGAATATCATAGGACACCAATCGAAAACCAAGGAACCAACCCAAAATCACTAAAACACAGCCCAGAGGTTCAGTCGACCGAACCCAACACCCAGTCGACCGAACACCCTGCTGAAAAACCACAAACGCCAAACACACACGGTACAGTCGACCAAACTCCCCAGTCCAGTCGACCGAACCCAAGATCCAAACTTCAGTCGACCGAACCCCAGGGGTCGGTCGATCGAACTCCCCAGTCCAGTCGACCAAACCCAAGATCCAAACTTCAGTCGATCGAACCCCAAGGTTCAGTCGATCGAACCCCAACAAAACTTGATTTCGAGCTACGGGTTCAACCCTCCTAACCTCGAATCGAAGCCTCCAAACTCCAAACCAACATCCGAGAACACCTACACGCCTAGGCCTAACACCGAGACCTCAAGAGAAACCCTCTACACCCAATTCTATCGACAGAAATCGCCGAAAACCAGGTTTTAAACCCAAAAACTAAACTTTGAAAGAAACGTAGATCTACAGCAATCTACCCGTTAAAAATACACAGGTTTACCCATAGCACCCTTATACAGTAATAGGGTCTAGAATCATACCTCGATGAATTCAAAACTCGATTCCTCGTACCACGTACAAAACCGAGCTTTACCAAATTTGAAATCTGACCGAATGGTTGCGTAGCCCACGACGCCAAAACCACGGATCCGCTGTTGGATGGCTGAAAACCGAGCCCCAGGCACCCAAGAAATTAGAGAGAAGGTAGAGAGAAAACGAGAAACTTACTAGAGAAGTTTTAGAAAATATCTTTATGAAAATATCCAACTCCAGTTATTTATAAGTCTCCAAAATATCTTTTTTGAAAATTTTCGAGATTCGCCCCACAACAGCCCACAGCCCCGGGAACCTACCTCGCATGCATATCTAAGCCCGATTATGCATCAAAAGCAGTAAAACATGCTGCAACGAAAACACATAACGCGCATCCAAAAACGCCGAAAAAAGAAAACGGGTCAGGGTCTCACAACTCTACCCCCTTAAAGGAATTTCGCCTCCAAAATTCAATGTAAAGCCAAAACAACAAACCGTCGATCGCAACCGACACGGCATATGAGATGGTCAGCCAAACCATTCCTAGGATATAGTCAAACAAGGTCAGGCATCCTAGACAATGGCCAACTATCTCAAAGACTCAGGATCTACAACACTCCTAACCTCACATCATCACCAACCGCTGCCTCAACACAGCATACCATCCACGGATCCATAACCAACCCCAACAGATGCAATGATGAATCTAACTCAGAACTCGCATACTCAGAATGTACCTCTGCTCGCTGAAGGCATATCAGCATCCTCCGGCACGACTAGAATCCTAGATGAACCGCGAGCTGCAAGAGAATATACTCGAGGTAACCCCACCCTGTCCTGTCCGCCATAACGCGGCGCTGTCGGCTACCGCACCGACTGAACTAATGAGCTCCCACCTGCCATCCGGGAAGTCTGTACAGCGGAAGGCTGCTGTCGACCCTGCGCATATGAACCCACTGGTGTGTCCTCCCTGCTCGGCACACTGCCTCCCTAGGGACAATTCCTACGAATGTGTCCGGGCTGTCCACATCCATAGCAAACTGATGGGTCCCTCCCCTGCGACTGTACTGGAGCTAAACTCTGGGATGGTCTCGGCTGTAGACAATTCGCCGCACGATGCCCCGGCTGTCTGCATCGATAACAGATCAACTCCCTCTGCTCCGTCCTCCCAGACGAAGCCACAGATGGTGATGGTGCTGAAAACTGCTGTGATCCAGATGGATAAAAGCTAGGACCAGAGGACTTCTGCCTTTTGCTGGAGCGTCCACCTATTTGCACCTTCGTACCGCCTTATGATGTCTTGGCCTCCCTCGAAGCTCGAGTCTCAGCCAAAGCATTCTCAACCCTCGCTGCCGCCTCCACCAGCTGTCTGAACACACGATATCCCATCACAGCCACTCGCTCCTTGATCGCCGGCCTCAAACCCCGTTCGAACCTCATCGAAAGTAACTCATCTGTGCACTCCACCTCCGGTGCAAATCGAGACAAGCTCGTGAACCTGGCCTCGTACTGCTTGATGTCCATGGTCCCCTGGGTAAGAGAATAGAACTCTTCCCTGCACAAGTCCCTCCTCAAAGCTGGGAAATATCTCTCCAGAAAGACTCGTGCAAAAACTGCCCATGTGGCCTCTATGTAGTCCTGGCATACCTCCACCACTGATGAGCATCACCTCTCAAGCTGAAAGGTAGCAGAAGAAACTCGTAACTCAACCTCCACAATCTGCAATGTGTCCAGGATCCGAGTCGTCAACTCCAACCACTCTATCGCCAGAAGAGGATCAGGATCTCTTGCAAAGGTAGGCGGATCCATGCGCCTGAACTCCCGTATCGCAACTGTAGCCCTCGCCTCAGGCACCCTCTCCTTAACAGGCTCACCCATAGCAACCAACTGCTGGATAGAACCAACTAGCACACGCAACAGCTCCGTCACGTCCATCGGTCCCCGGGGAGCATTAGCATCCCCAACATCAGGGATAGGAATATCCCCTTGGCTAGCACGGCCACGGCCATGACCACGACCTCGCCCTCTCCTCGCCGACATCGCGTCTATATGAAAGCGAAACAATAAATAAGATGTATCACATGGCATGAACATACATGCTAAACACTTAGCATGCTATCACATAGCTACATAGGCTCATGCTAAACAACTCAACATATACCGAGGAGACCCAACGAGAATGACACGTCAATCTGGATAACCTACTCATATTCCCCGCTAGAAATCACGTCAGCTAAACGAGTTTTTGACTTGGCTCCCAAGTTTGTTAGCCCAAACGCCCAAAGGCAAGACTATCACTCCTAAGATTCAACCCCCATGCTCACATATACACATCATTCACGAATGACTAGCATGTTATCGCGTTCATGTTATCAAAATATCTAAACACATGCAGTCAAGCACACGCAATCATCCTCACACGGTGAAGCAACCTCTTCCCACGGCTCATAGGTATTCGAACCCAGAGCTCTCATACCAATTTGTCATACCCCAAACTCCTGGCCACGTGAAACACCATAAACAACCATACATGATATCCAACCCAAGAATACACTCTCAAAATGAAACATATATGCATTGTATATAAACGCCAAAGCGAAACATTACATGGCTCCAACGCCTGTAAAACATTTTATAACATACATGTAACAAAACTAGCAAAAAGGAAGACTATAACTCTTCCACCTTTTCAGCACTTGCAGATCAATCAGCATGACCGGTACCTGAAGAAAAATAAATCCCACACCGTGAGCCAAAGCTCAGCAGATTCTAAACGACATAAGCATATAAGCTAAACATGCTCGATAAATGAAGTGCAGTTTTCGACTATCTTTTAAGCCAGTAAAACAATTTGAAAATCGTTTTAGATCACGACTCACCAGAGCCAGAAAATCATTTTCACATACAAGGAAAAGCGAGGATAAAAACCATTTGTTGACTCATTAGAGCCTTGAAAACGATTCTAGTATTACAACTCACGTAGGCCGATAATACAGTATTTTGACTCCCGTAGGTCGATAATACAATTTTTAGAAAATTAGTCTATCCGTCTCTAAATGCAATACATGCAATCCATGAACACGTGCCGCTTCAGGACCTCGTTTCAGCCTTCAAATATCGCGCGCACACACACACACACACACACACCCGTGCCTCATCAGGATCTCGTTTCAATTCGTCATATATCGCGCACACACACACACCTGTGCCTCATCAGGATCTCGTTTCAATCCGTCAGATATCGCATACACCGGTTTTCACAGTCTACCTCATACACCCACGCACGCACACGTGCGTTATCAACCAGGATTTACATCTACTGGATCACAGATTCATCTAATCTATTTCATACACATATGCAAACCTAAACTAGGATTTAAAACATATAACCATATATCAACACGACGTTCCACAAACCACGTCACATGCCTATAAAACTCTAGGTTTAAAAGCATAAACCATGTTACACGTAATGATTGATATCACAACCACGTAATCCACTTACGTATTTCGTACATAATTAAACAGTTATAAATATACACATAATCATATAAAATCACATCACGACGCCACCAGTCAAAACCGACATCCACTCACGGGACAACCCACACGACCACCACTGGCCTAAACACTCCCAACACGACCATCACAGACCCACGACGCTCACCCGTGCCAACACAAACCCGACATCAACCCACGCACCCAACCGTGCGTCACAAACCGCATCTACCATGCATATCACCCACGAGGGCGACACTCAAACACACACCCGAGGACACGACCCAACCCCCGAAACCACCACACAATCGACCAAATCCCAAAAGGAATTCACAGGTATTTAAATCAAGTAATTCCCATAAATTAATTAATTGAAAATCATAGGACACCAATCGAAAACCAAGGAACCAACCCAAAACCACCAAAACATAGCCTAGAGGTTCAGTTAACCAAACCCCACCCCCAATCGACTGAACACCCTACTGGAAAACCACAAACGCCAAACACACACGGTTCAGTCGACCGAACTCCCCAGTCCAGTCGACTGAACCCAAGATCCAAACTTCAGTCGACCGAACCCCAAGGTTCAGTCGACCAAACCCCAACAGAACTTAATTCCGAGCTACGGGTTCAGCCCTCCAAACCCTGAATCGAAGCCTCCAAACTCCAAACTAACATCCGAGAACACCCACACGCCTAGGCTTAACACCGAGACCTCAATAGAAACCCTCTACACCCGATTCCATCCACAGAAATCGTCGAAAAGCAGGTTTTAAACCCAAAAATCCAACTTTGAAAGAAACGTAGATCTACAGCAATCTACCCGTTAAAAATACACACGTTTACCCATAGCACCCTTATACAGTAGTAGGGTCTAGAATTCTGCCTCGGTGAATTCAAAACTCGATGTCTCGAACCACGTGCAAAATCGAGTTTCGCTGAAATTAAAATCTGACCAGATGGTTGCGTAGCATATAACGTCAAAACCACGGATCTGCTGTTGGATAGTAGAAAATCAAGCCCTGGGACCCCAAGAACTTAGAAAGAAGGTAGAGAAAAAACGAAAAACTTACTGGAGAAGTTTTGAAAAATATCTTTATGAAAGTATATAACTCCAGATATTTATAGGCATCCAAAATATCTTTTTAAAAATTTTTTGAGATTCGTGCCACAATGGCCCACAGCCTCGGGAACCTACCCCACATGCATATCTAAGCCCGATCATGCATCAAAAGAAGTAAAACATGCTGCAACGAAAACACATAATGCGCGTCCGAAAATGCCGAAAAAAAACTGGTCAGGGTCTCACACATATACTAACTTGATGCAAACACTGGTATGATTAAACAATGCTCTAAAGATCGAGTCAAAATCTAAAGGGGGCACAATCAATCAAACAAGTCAAAGATCGAGATAAGATCTAAGAACGCAGCTTGGGATAAAATAATTAAAAGGATTGAATCAAGATCCTAGAAATTATCTTAATCGAAAAAACAACAACAAATTAACTAGGTCGAGTCAAAACCCAAAAATTCAAAATGATAACGGAGTTCGGATAATTAAAAGTCGAGTCAAGACTTAAAATTATTCCAAACAAAGAGCAAATCACAAATTAATAGGTCGAGTCAATACCTAAAAATTCGAGACGAGCATGGAACAAAAATAACTAAAAGCCGAGTCAAGGCTTAAAACTATTTTTATCAGAGAAAACACTGCGAATTAATAGGTCGAGTCAAGACCTAAAAATTCGAGACGAAAACGGGATAAAAATAATTAAAATTCAAGTTAAGACTTTTAACTTAAATTTATTGGAGAAAATATCGCGAATTAATAGGTCGAGTCAAGACTTAGAAATTCAGGACGAAAACAGAACAAAAATAACTAAAAATCGAGTCCAGGTTTAAAACTATTTTCATCAGAAGGATAACCACGAATTAATAGGTCGAGTCAAAACCTTAAAACTCATTACAAAACACTAGATAAAAATAATTAAAAACCGGGTTAAGACTTAAAACTATTTTCATCGGGAAGATAACCGTGAATTAATAGGTTGAGTCAAAACCTAAAAACTCATGATAAAAACACGAGATAAAAATAATTAAAAGCCGAGTCAAGGCTTAAAACTATTTTCATCGGGAAGATAACTGCGAATTAATAGATCGAGTCAAGACCTAAAAATCTGGGACGTAATATGGGATAAAAATAATTAAAAGCCGAATCAAGACTTAAAATTAAATTTTTTGGGAAAAACACCGCACGTAAAGCACAACCAAAACAAGGTTTAAAATTATTTTTAAAGAAAACAACACAAGAAACGAAATAAAAATAATTAAAAACCAAAAAAAAGGTTTTAAATTTTTTTAAGGAAAATAACACATGGTTTTAAAAATTATTTTCAAAAAAACACACAAAATAAGAAAACAAGACAAGGTTTTAAAAAAATTTATTTTCAAAACTAATCACCCAAACAAATCCCATACAATCCCCAAAACCCCAAAACATAATCATGGAAAAATGACACGTACCAGCCAACTTCAAAGTTGACGGTCGCTGGGTTCAAAGCTCGAGACGGGTGACGTGACATTTGACAAGCTGACGGTCGTGCTCTCGAAACCCCACAGAGTTGGGGGTTGCCACGTGGCATTTGAAAAACCTCGCGGTCGCTGCCACAATCAGACGAGCATAAGGCTCCCTAGGCGTGCGGGTAAGGCCCCATTCTCACATCTCCACTCTCTCTTCATCTCCCTCACTCCCTCTTGAACCCTTTCGGCTTCCCTCTTGTTTCCTTGCGACTTTCGAGCCTTTTGATCATGGCGGGATACTGACGTGGTGACGATATCTTTAGGGCTCGACGTGGCTCATTTGCTAGCAAGAGCTCCTCCATGGGTGCTCTTGGGAGTTCGAACCGTAGCATGTCTGCTAGCGGGGTAACCACTGCTCAGCTTTCTGCCACGTTGGGGGCGATGGACGCTCTAGCACTCAAGGCGGAGAGGGCTTCTCATTGGGTTGCCGAGGATGAGGCACGAGAAGCTACTGAGGCACAAGCGGCTATAGACGCTGCTATTGAGGCACAGGCGGTGGTAGAGCAGGCAGCTGCCGAGGTGGAGGTTGAGGGCTTCCTTGATCTTCATGCCAGTGAGGGCATTCTTGCCCCTTTTGACCCGATAACATATGCTCTCGTGCCCCACCATCTGGGTCCATGCGGGATGAGACGGTATGACCCTCCAGTTTACGCTGTTGCTATTGAAATCCTTTTTTGAGAGCCGGCTCAGCATATCTCACATCAGCATGCTACGGTAAGTCCTCTTTTCTTTCTTTTCGATGTTAAAGCATGCTTTACTTTTATTGTCTAGAACATAGATGCATGTTTAGAATTTCCCGAGACTTGTTATTTTGCGATGTGATGTCTATGATAATTGCTTCAGTTGATCATGCAATATTGAGATCTGTGAAGGAACTATACTTAACATAATTAAAAGGATAAACCCGAACATCGAACTAAAAGCTAGCTAGGTACCTGTGCAAAGGAGATTCTGGACAAAACGTAGGGACACTTGGATTAGGATTTTGATGCTAATAGAGGGAGGTGATTTTTTCTATTTTTATTTTTTAGAAAATCTAAGGGGGTGGTTTTTCATTTTTTATTTTTTAGAAAATCATAAAAATCTAAGGAGGTGGTTTTTTACTTTTAGTTTTAGAAAATCACAAAAATCTAGGGGATTAAGAAAAAAGATTTTCTTTGCACATCAGGACTTAGAGTGCCTAGTCTTCTAGGGCTTGAAAGAACCAAAGGATAGTCACACACACACGAACCTAGGGTTGGGTTTGCCTGGTGCATCAGGGCTTAGGGTGCTTAGTCTTCTAGGGCTTAAAAGAACCAAAAGATCGTCACATATACACAAACCTAGGGTTGAAAGATTGCTTTCTTTTTCTTTCACATTTTCTACATTCCACTTGATTTGACTGCTCTTATTATATATTCTGATCATCTTCTTCCATTCAGGTTGGCCAATATATTCGCGGTTTCGGAGGCTCTGCTTCCAGTGAGGTGTTTGAGTGGTATAGTGCTCTCCCTACTCCCAGCCGGGCCCTCGTCGATGCCTTCGGCATTGCTCGGTTCATACCCTTGCTGGGTAGGACCAACAATGACTGGGTATGGTTGACAGCCTTGACTAAGAGGTGGTGGGACACCACCAACACTTCTCAATTTTCTACCTTCGAGGCCACCCTGACTTCATTGGACTTTGCATTGATTACCGGCTTATGCGTCGGAGACATTCCCATTCCATTTGATCCCTACATTTCCTACTCAGTTGATGCACTTATGCATCTTTTAGGTGCCATACCTATTAAGATGGACAGAGACCGCGTTAGGTATACATAGTTTCATGATCACTTTCGTCATTTTCACTGCATTGAGCCTCATCATTACAAGTGGGTTGCTCGTGCCTTTCTACTGTATATGTTTGGTGCCTCCTTGTTTTCGAACAAGGAGAATACCGTGCATCTTCACTACCATGGTGCCCTCTTTCGCCTCGATCTGGTGGCCACATATTCTTAGGGAGGAGCTGCTCTTGCTGTGCTCTATGGTTCGATGAGGGCCTTGACCTAATTCCCTCAGGAGCTTAGCATTGTGGGATACTTGAGGGTTTGGGAGGTACGTTTCAGTTTCTGTACGCTGTTCATTCATTTCTTCTGTTATCTGTTATCTGTTATCTATTCTTCTGTTATCTGTTATCTATTCTTCTGCTAACACATTCTTTTTACAGCTTTGGACCTATGATTTCCTCGGGCTTCATGTCCCGACGAACTCCTCTACTGATCCTCTGGTTATCCCTCGTACTGCTCTGGTTATCCCGATTCTGAGCACCCTTAGACCACCTAACTCCGACCAGGTACCATTTCACATTCTACTCTCGACTTATTGCTTATTTCTTTATATGTCCACTGATCACTGCTTACTGTACTGTTCTATGCACTGTTTACTGTACTGCTCGTTCTATACTGCTGATTGATTACAGGTTTGTTGGGACATTTAGCAGGGGATAGTGGAGCGGACTGGTGAGGATCTGATGCGCAGCCTTGACGCTTCCTAGAGGCAAATTTTACTAAAGGACCCCTTATGCCGAGAGTACGACTTGGGAGAGTGGGTGCTTCAACAGTCGTTGAAATTTGCCCACTTCTGGATTCCCGCAGCTCCTCCAGCTCACATGCGCCGGACAAATGCCATGAGCCGATTTAACAATCTACTAAAGATGGCTAGGACCCCTGCTTTAGAGTTGTTAGGACCTGAGGAAGACTATACAGCGTGGGCCCAGGTACATCTGTTAGGACCACTGGGTCCTGGGCCAGTTGCGCCTGCTGGACGGAGGAAGAGATGAGTACCGGAGGTTGTTCCTGACGTTGATACAGGAGTTAGAGTTGGAGCAGAGGCTGCTGCTCATGCAGATGCTGAAGGTGCTTGTGGAGTTGCTGCTGGTGTCCCTGGTACTACTGTTGTTGGAGGGGTGATGGGCCCATAGATTCCATGGAAGATTCATACCATGGTATACGGCTACTCCTTTCCTCTTCCGGTTCTGATTCTGCCAGCACTGCAGTTTAGGGCTGAGCTCTGCCAGGTTTATCTTCATTCATCCTCCTTTATTACTTTCTTTACTTGTTTAGTTTACTTGAACTGCCTATCTCTTTTTTCATAGGTCAACCAGGCGTGGTTAGACCGCGTGATGCTGATGGTTATGGGTCTGAGGGCGCTGGTTCGTCAGCTGAATGCCACCGTTCGAGCAGTCGGCATTGCTTTTGTTCCAGTGGCTATAGTGAGTATCTTCCTACTTTTTGACTTCTTTGCTCTTTTCTATACTATGATATGATCCTTATCTCCTTTTAACGGCCACCGACACCAGCTACTAGTATCATACAACCGCAGGCTCCGATTCATCCTCTTGTTTCGGTCTAGGCTCTGGCTTAAGGTCGTGGGTCCCGTTCCTCTTCTTTTAAAGCTCACTCCAAAGGGTCCATTTCTTCTGCCAGGAGCCATTCCCACATCATATCTTCTTCTTCAGATGACGGTGATGATAGCGACGACTTGTTTGAGGACGTCAGTTCCGACGAGGTTGGGCCTTTTTTTGTCGGGTCCGCCAGAGATGTTGAGAGAGAGATTTTCCTCCCCCTTTATTTGTCTGTACTTATTTCACAGTTCCTGCTACATTTTGATTCATTAGTTTTATGGGCCTGCGTACCCCAGATTTACTGGTTATTGGGCCTGGGTGCCCCTATCTCACATACATTTGACATAGTTGGGCCTTTGTGCCATTTACCTTTTCTGAATATACACTGTTTGCATGTTTTCCTTTTATTCACTGCTATTGAAATTGTCTTTATCATACTGCATGATGGATTCTTTCAAATCACAAACCAAACTGAGTGTTGACACCTTATTTACAATTATAATACAACAAGGGCCCAGGATACAAAAAATATAGAAAGAGTGCCAAAAAGGTGTACCAGCCACCTTGTGATATGGCGGTCACCGACTTGTAAAGTGGTGGCTTGTACTGAACTTGGAGGTTTATACTTCTGACATGGTGTAGACATCCCAATTTGACCCCGCCTAATCTTAAGTGAATCCGATGATGAAAACAATTGGAATAGTGCCTCGGTACGATCCTCAAAAAATGATCCAAGCTCTGTATTTGAACCCAATCATCAAAACCTTCAAACTAATAAAATCTTTTTCAACCACCAACTCCAATGTGGCGACCGCCAAATAACCTTTTGGAAACTTTCACTTTTTGTGGCAACCACCATGTTCATTGTGGCAACCGCCAATAGAACCTCTTGGAAACCTTAGCCCAAAGTGGCGGCCGCCACCTCTAACATGGCGATCGCCAACTTGCATTATGGCAACCGCCAATAGAAACTCTTGAAACCTTTTCAAACGTGGCAATCGCCAACTCATAACCTGGCGACCGTCAACTTCAAATGGCTAGACGTGTCCCAAAACGTGTCAGCATCTCATTGGTTGAAGAATTCTATAAATACTGTACCTCGGCGTATGTTTTCGAGGGGGAATTTTAGAGAGAAGTATAGTGAGAGAAGATCTGCCGAGTCGCCGAGCAATTCGATCCCCGACGTCGAAACCCTGCTAAAATTTCGAGAGCCGAACCTCTGACGCCCTAACTTGGATCTTGAGGATTGGACCTCTGGCACGATTTCCCAACTCGAGGATTCTTTAGCAATACAGGTACCTTGTTTGAATACCCGATCCTTCTAACTCCATTCCCTCTCTTTTGGAATGACCGGGTTAAGTTCAATTTTGATTTGCATATTTTTTGTGTTTACATGATTAACTTTGTTTATCGTTTAATTTATCCCATGTAATTTAATCACTTTAATTAATTTTAATTTACATATCCACACTAAGCATATTGCCTTTTATTTTTATTTCATCAATTAGTGTTAACATAATTTGACAATACGACTAAACAATGTTATCATTTTCATAATACGAGCACTTACATATATATGGTTGTAATTATCACTATTACACATATTTAATGCTAATTTTTCTTTTAATGTTAATTTAGCATTTCCTTTGATAGTGTCTCATTACTTTAGTTTAATGCTAACATGTCTCTTCTTTTCTTTTTCGTTTAATGTAGCTTTATTTTTCTTTTAATGTTTTATTTCTTTTTTCTTCCTTCAATGCTAATGTTCCATTTTGGTTTTTTTTTTACCTTTTAATGCTAGCTTAAAGTCCCTTCACTAGCATTAATTTAATTTTTTTTTCTAGTTTTTATTATTCATTTTTATTTTCTTTTCTTTTAATACTAAGTGTAATTGTCTTTCCTAGCATTTTGTTCTCTTTTCTTGTAATTTTTATTATTAGCTTTATTTCCATATAATGTACCATTTTCTTTTTCTATAGTTTTATTTTTTTTCATAGTACTTACTTTATTTTTTTAAAAAAAAAATATAAAATGTGAATAGTTAGATTTCCTTTTATCAATAGCATTTTTCTAACCTTTTTTCATTTTAGTGCAAGTTTCCTTTGTACACTTTCCTTCTTATAGGATTTTTATGCATCTTTTATTTTACCTTTCTTATTTCTTTTATTAAAAATTCATCATGATAATGTTAATCTAGTTTGTTTTGGTAATATGTAACAATTCATGTTTAAGTAATTTTAACAATTTCTAACATGTTTTTGTACTTTTATTCAAATCATGATAGTTTAGATTGTTTTAATAATATTGTGGGTTTGCTCCATGAATCATTTAGTTAGAAATTGCATGCCATAGGATTTAGAATTTTATTTATTTATTTGCTTTATTTTAGCATTCTATATACATATGCTATGTATTTTTCATATTTGATTTTGGATATTCTCTCTGTACCTCTATTTTCTTTACTTGCATGCATTTGAGAAATCTTATTAACGAACCAATGATAATTAGTAGAGGCTAACTTTACGGTTGGGCGAACGGGGTGTCTAACACATTCCCCAATTCGTACCTTAGCTCCTGAGGGAACCAGGTCAATGTCCGCATGAAGCTGTAAAGTGTAGCAAGAGCGGCTCCTCCCCAGTCGTAAGTAGCAACCCGGTCAAGTCGAGCAAGTCTGCCCAAGTAATGCAAATGTATGGTATTCTCCTTGTTCGAAAACAAGGAGGTATCGAACATATACATCAAGAAGCCTCGGGCGACCCACTCGAAGTGGCAGGGCTCGGTGCTGTCGAAGTGTCTGAATCTCTCGAAGAACCGCGTATATCTCACGCGGTCTCTGTCCATCTGGGCGGGAATAGCTCTAAGGAAGTATATCAGCGCATCAGTAGAACCAGCAATGGTCGGGTCGGAAGGGAAAGAGGCCCCTCCAGCCCAAATGCCGGTAATTAGAGCAAAGTCTAGAGGCGTCAGGGTAGCCTCGAAGGTGGTGAAATGAAAGGTGTTGGTGGTATCCCACCACCGTTCGGCCAAGGCAGTCAACCATACCCGATCATTTCTCGTCCTACCCAACAGGGGTATGAAGCGAGCAAAGCTGGAGGCATAAATATAAGCACGGCTAGGAGCAGGGAGGGCATCATACCATTCCAACACCTCCCCGGAGGCTGAACGTCCGAAACCTCGGACGTAGAGACCAGCCTATAAAGAGAAGACAAACAAAGGATACAGAAAGAGCAGATCAAACATATGAAACATGCAAACCCTGATAAATAAGGTAAATCAATCAAACCCTAGGTGATAGTCCTTTGGTTCATTTCAAGCCCTAGAAAACTAGGTACCCTAACCCTAGGTTCATGATTTTTGCACATCCTAGTAATCCTAAGCCTCTATCCCTTTGTGTTAACAATTCTTTCCCAAAAAAATAAATAAATAAAAAAATCTTTGTGTTTTACTCCTTTCACCCTGACCTTTTAGGATTAATCTTTGAAAATTTGACCCAATTTTCTAAAAAAAAAATCGTCCTAGAATTTCTAGGATTTTCTAAAAAAATTTTTTAGGATTTTCATAAAATTTTAGCATTTTCTTAAAATTTTTCTCAAAATTCTAGAACTTTCTAAAAATTTCCCTCAAAATTCTAGCATTTTTCTTAAAATTTCCCTCAAATTTCTAGGATTTTCTAAAAAAATTTTTTTTTAGGATTTTCTTAAAAATTTCCTCAAAATTTTAACATTTTCTTAAAATTTTCCTCCAAATTCTAGCATTTTCTTAAAATTTCTCTCAAATTTCTAGGATTTAAAAAAAAATTCAAGATTATCTTGAAATTTTCCCCAAAATTTTAACATTTTCTAAAAATTTTTATCAAAATTCTAAGATTTTCTAAAAATTTTTAGAAATTTCTTAAAATTTCCTTAAAAATTCTAGCATTTTCTTAAAATTTCGCTCAAATTTATACAATTTTCTAAAAAAAAATTCAGGTTTTCTTAAAATTTTTCTCAAAATTTTAACATTTTCTTAAAATTTTTGACAAAATTCTAGGATTTTCCAAAAATTTTTAGGATTTTCTAAAAATTTCCCTCAAAATTCTAGCATTTTCTTAAAATTTTTCTCAAATTTATAATATTTTTTAAAAATCTCTTAAAATTTTCCTCAAAGTTCCAGAATTTTCTTAAAAATTTTTCTCAAAATTCTAGAATTTTCTAAAAATTTCCATAATTTTCTTCAATTTTTTAGGAATTTCTAAACATTTCTAAAAATCTTCCTCAATTTTCCTCAAATGTCTTGAATAGTCATTAAGTTTCTCAAAAAAAAAATCTTCAGATCATTAACTTTCTATGATTTTTGAAAAATTTCCTTGATTTAAAATGCTCCTTTAATTTCTAGAGTTTGTGTAAAATTCCTCCCAAATTTTAGGATTTTTGATAAAATTGCCTCTAATTTCAGGATTCTTGATAAAAATTGCCCCTTTAATTTTCATACCCCAAAAATAAAAATAAAAATAAAAATTTCCCTCCCTAGTTTTGTGTTTTTCCTTAAAATAACAATAAAAACTCGAACCTTTTATTTTGTGTTCTTCACTACGATATTCGCCCTTTTCTTTCATTAGTTATTCAAAAATCCTAAATGTCCCTACTATTTTAATCTTCATTGCAAGGGTATCTAACCTAAGATCTCAAGACAAGTCGCACAAATAAATCATTTATCATCCATACCATCATCAAAATAAATCATTCATCATCATTCATCAAATCACATCATCATCACATAGGGAATCCTAGGCATGCGTCTACGTTTGATATATCATGCTCTGGTAAATAAAATAGTAAGGATATGGTACATACCGAAGGTTGCCGGCGAGAAATATGGTGGTTGGGCTCCCGCAGAAGAACATCGGCTGCAACAGCATCGGCTGGAGGCTCGTAGCGCCTCATCCCACGTGGGACCACGCGATGGGGTAGTGGAGCATACGTATGTGGGTCGAAGGGTGCCGGATGACCCTCTCCAGCATTAGGATCAAAGAAATTGGCTACCGCAACCTCTGCAGCAGCATTAGCAGCCGCCTGAACCTTAGCAGCTACTCGCGCCTCCTCCTCAGCAACCCGGTGAGAGGCACGCTCTGCCTCAAATACGAGCGCATCCATCGCAGCAGTTGGCTGCGTGGAAGTGACCCCACCAGCAAGAAGACTGGAATCTGTACCTCTGAGAGTCCTCGTGGAAGAGCTCCTAGCAGCATATAGGCCCTGTCGCGCACCCAAATCATCGTCCCCCTGGCCCTGGCCAGCCATAAAGAGAGACGGGATCACGAATAGAAGTGTGAACAACGTGCGGTAAGGGAAAGCAGAAAGCAAAAGGTGCAGAAGTGAAAGAAACAAGAAGAGAGCTTGAGAGAGTCTTAGAAGCGCGAGAGAGCTAGAGAGAGAGTGAGGATATGAGAATGAGCTCTGCCCCGCGCGACCTGGGGGTTTTGTGCTCGCCTCAAGATGGCGACCGCCATGTTTAATGGAATCGACCGCCAAGATGGTGAAGCGACACATGGCGACCGCCAACTACAGAGGGTTTTTATCCAGCGACCGCTATGTCAGAGGGGTTCTGTCTAGGCGGTCACCAGGTTGTCAAATGGTCACGTCATGTCAGTGTTTCATTATGGTATTTTGGGTTTCTTAAGGGGGCCGTTTGGGCATTTTTTGTTCTTATATATGTTAGGTGTTTTTATTTTCTTTTTGTGCGCACCTTATTAGCAAAAATAATCTAAATTAAAAATAATAAAAATAAAAAAGGGTAAAAAAATAAAAAAAATGATAATAATACATAAATAAATTTTTCTTATGGTGAGCTATTTTTGTGTGCATTTTCAAAAAAATTTTGTTAGCAAATAATAATTTCAAAACCTTATGTGTTTTTCAAAGAATGATTTCCTTAAATTTTATTTCTGCTACTCTATCTTTTGCAAAGATTTTCTTCTAATAAATCTAATTTTAAGCCGTAACTTGACTTTTAACCCCGTAACTAATTCTGAACTTTTAGGTCCTAACTTGACCTATTAATTCGTAGTTATTCTTTCCGATAAATTTGATTTTTAGCCGTAACTTGGCTTTTAAATTATTTTTATCCCTCACCTCATCCCGAATTTTTAGGTCTTAACTCGACCTATTAATTTTATGTTTCCTCGTCGGTCCTTCTCATGACCCTAAACTGACTCATCGGTCCACCTCATGACCATAAACTAACTCGTCAGTCCTCCTCATGACCCTAAACTGACTCGTCGATCCTGCTCATGACCTTAATGTGACTCACATTGCAATACACTATACTTGTTATGCATCATATTTCTAATCTTGCATCTTTGCATTTTGGTCCATGAACTACGTCCTAGTCTGATCCCTAGCAAAGGGGTACGTAGGCAGCTCGACGAAAATTCGAGTACAACCAACATCATATGCATGCTTGTATGTTTGTGGCCTAAAATTGATGGCTCGGTCAAATGGTTGTTGTCTCGGGATCTTTGATATAACTTGCTTCACGCATTGCCATGCAGGTTATAACAAAGAGGGGCAACTGTAGACACCCCAATTTGACCTCGCCTAATCTTAGGCGAATCCGATGATGAAAACAGGTGGAATAGTGCCTCAGTACGATCCTCGAAAAGTGATCCAAGCTCTATATTTGGACCCGAAACCTTTAAACCAATAAAATTTTTTCGAACCATCGAAACTTGCTACCTAAGTAAGGCGACCGCCATGTTCATTGTCGCGACAGCCATAAAACTTTGTGGAAACCCTAACCAAAAATGGCGACCGCCACCTCTCATTATGGCGACCGCCAACTCGCATCATGGACTGTCATAAAACTTTGTGGAACCTTTCAAAAACACGGCGACCGCCAACTTGCATTGTGGCGACCGCCAACTCTAAATGGCCTGACGTGTCCCTAAAACATGGCGGCATCTCATTGGCTGAAGAACTTTATAAATACCGTACCTCTGGTACGTTTTCAAGGACAAAAAATGAGTGAGAGGTTTTGAG